>JAQBSW010003481.1:0-82668 GCA_029291075.1 Eudiplozoon nipponicum
ATCTCATGCACATTCGTTTCGTGCTCCTACTGATGAGTCGCCAGTAAGCACGAAACGAATGTGCATGAGATTATACTTTCCGTTCATGCTGTCACAGATCAGGTAATTTCTATTAATCCCGTTTCGCAAGTTTTTGATCCATTTGGGCAGGAGCATCAAGAATATATATATATATATATATATATATATATATATATATATATATATATCTATATATATATATATATATATCTATATATATATATATCTATATATATATATATATATATATATATATATATATATATATATATATATATATATATATATATATCTATATATATATATATATATATATATATATATATATATATATATATATACATATTCTTTATTATGTCCATTGCCTCCGAATATTACACATTATATTCTTTATTAGGAAGAAAAAACATTATTAACAAAGTGAAGAATGAGTTAAATACTGTTTGTTGCGAAGAACTAATATATATGCAAGTATGTACTAGGTGTTGCGAACGCTTATTCAGCAATGAACGTTGGGTTTAGCGTTTTCAAGTTCAAGGACGATCTACTAAAGGAAATGGTCGAATTGCGTTTTTTATGTTATTCTCATATAAATAGTTTGGCTACATCGTGTTGCAAAATGTCTATGCAAAATATCCTTATCTCAATTTCCTCCTCCGAAAATGTCTCTGGTTTTACTCATTGAATTATGAAGTTATGATTAAGCACAGTGTATTAAGCATTATTTTATTAGACCAAACAGTTTTAAACGGAGAAATGGTTTGCGAACGCACGTGTAGTCATTAGCTATCACATGCAAACGTGTATACACACACCATTTTATTACGCTTATTCTGATGAACATATGTCAGATTTTGTTTTATGATGGTTATTTTAGTTTTATGCATTTTAAAATATAAATTTGTGTATTCGTAAGAAATGTTGCAACTTTCGTTGCTGTGGATTTACGAAAAGCAAATGGAAGGTTTTTAAAACTGTCTACTATTCCCAAATATTTTCTTTCTAATTAAAATTACTAAACATAAACAAATAAAAGATACATAACTGAGCTGAAATGCTTTATCTTGGTTTTATTTTAATAAAGGTGAGCGAATGTTTCCTCCGGCTGAAGGATTGACATTTTCCTCGTGGTTATGTGTTCAACGTTTTGACGAGTATTGTTCGCCAGAGCAATCTCAGAAGATCAACTCTTCAGGAAATGGGCCTGACCAGTACTCTAAAACGCCAGTTCGTAGACCAGTTTCAACTTCCGGTGTCATTGTCGCTAATGGAGAAGAGGCAAAATCTAACATTGTTGCTACTCAAGCTTTACCACACCCTGTGCGTTTGTTGACGATTGTCCGAGGAATTCAAGGTATCAATGAACAATTAGTCTGCCTCACTATATTTTTGCACCCGACAAAACGAACATTTATCGTTTCGACACAGGAAAAACTTCTTCTGCCTGGTAAATAAAAGGCTCATTTATATATTCTTTTAAACACATGTATTCTTAAAAATTATATTTTCTTAAATTTTGTAGGTCGATTTATTTTTGTAAAGTAGTCTTTTTAATTTTTCTTAAGATTAATCTATAATGTTTTGTGTCTGAATTTGTGTCCAGTTATCCCGTTACAGGTAATTAATTGCATAACTGGGCTGTGCGCTTTGCTTGACTTCAGACGACTTAAATTCACCTAAAATTTCAACTAAGCGCCTTATTCGTGTCTAACACGCGGGGAAAATCATTTATTCTTCCTCGCGCGAAGGTAACTTGGCTAGTTTTTTAGCTATCCGGCCTTGTGACGAGCGCCTTACTTAAAATAAACGTGTTGCAAGACGGGGCATTGCTAAATTAATAAATCATTGTTGTTTGTTAGGAGTTTCCTTAGTCCTCTGTCCAAATATTGATTCCGGATACTTGGCGATAATCCCACGTGTCCTTATGTCAACGGGCCACTCATAATATCACAAAATTGACAACTAATAAAACGTGAAAAAATTCGTTTGGACGACCTTATTTTTATTTACTGGCAGATCTCATAACTATATATAACTTATTTAACAATAATTGATTGCGCGGGTGGTGGTAACAATTCTTTAAATCAAGTTTGCGAGCTTGAAGTAAACACCAATCCCATTGTATTTAACCAGTCGTCGAACAACATAACATATGTTGTTCGACGACTGGTTAAATACAATGGGATTGGTGCTTATTAATAACTTTTTACACGGTAAGCGTATGCTATTTGTGTGCACGTGTGTCTATAACTGTTAAGAATTTAATTGAATATAATTTGTTTGCATGCGCATGTTTATCTAAGAGAAACTACAGCAATTGCATGTCAATTCTCTTTTCGACGCGTCAGGTTATTTAAAAATAATAAAGTATTTTTAACGGCCTCGGTAATTATGCACTTCTTTGTCGTTATTTGATTGGAGGGCTTTACACCGTCATTTAGCGTACGCGATCTTTCGCGTAAGTAACCTATCTGATAATGAAGATAAACATTAATTGTGACATATTCTTACTTATCGATTATTTAAACGCCAAATTCCGTGAGAATAACGGAGATTCTTGCACATGGAGACGGTCCTAATTTAGTTTGGAAAACACACCAAGCTATTTATTTATTCCTCGAATGTTAAATTAGTTGAGGATACCTCCAACTTCCAGACAATTGATGACATCTTACTATAATACATTGTGAAGCTGACTATTTGAGTTGAACTCTGGTATCCTCAAAGATTCTTTCATGGTAAACAGATTGTGGTTTTACCTTCGTTTTTACCGAATTCTCTGGGAATAATTATAACAAATTATTTTACTTGTGGCTCAGTTTTTTAAGCTGAACGTGGAGTACAATGCAAGCTATCTTCAGTAAACACCTGAGAATAATCATTGTTACGTTCATGATTCCGTATGTCAAACAGTCTATCGTTGGTTATGAGTTGGTAATGCTGGTCTCGTGTAGGACCATTCTGGCGTTCTTATTTATTCTGGCCTTGTGTTGCTTAATGGTGCATCCGACAGTGCGAAAGTCGGTTCCATTGTTATTATTTGTTCAGCTGCCACAATTGTTTTGTCAACGCCGAGAAATTTTCAACTTCGATCGATGCTCATAAAGCAAAATTTTTATCCGAGATGGGGCATCAAGCTTACAGAACCACGTGTGTGGCTTTTCGAAGTCACGAGAAGAAAGCATATCTTTGAAAACTGATGGAAGATGAAGATCAATTTGATTAATCGATTGTAAACTCTGCCACTACAACATAATTTATTGTAGTGTGGGTTGTCTTCAGAATTATGTTCGCTTCAATGTTTTGGCCTCCTAATGTTCGTCCTGTCACCATTCCCCATAATTACGTGAAGAGGCGTATTAATTTGAATATTTTCTCTATAATCGTACTAATTTACGATACTACATTTTGTCAGTGCTGCTCTAAATTGCGTAGAGCCAATTGTGCGTTCATTTAGGAATAATATTGCTCAGTTCGCATAAATCTCACCCATATTTTATAATCAATTTAATAATCATGTTATACATGATTTTGGAATTATAGCACGGACACGTGGAATTATGGCACTGTGGATATAATATATATATATATATATATCATGAAGTAAACACTTTCTATGTACGAAAATTAAAAAAATTAGGAGATAAACATATCATTTCTTTCTCGTGTTGTTCTAAATTATCTGCAAATGAACACACACACAAATATACACAAATAATATATATATATATATATATATATATATATATATATATATATATATATATATTGAAAGGAGCAGTTTAAATGTTGCTTTGTCAATCGGTGCGCAAAATTATCGAATTCATCCTTTAGATAAAAGCGATAATGATTTTAAGACAGCAATTCAATTTCAATTTTAACCAACTGCCGGCTTTTTACCTACCAGCATTGATTATAAAATTAGTTTCAAGCTTCTGTATTTGAAAAGGTTTCACATCTGAAATCATTCAAATGCACTTAAAGGTATCAGCAGAAGCGCGGACATCAAAAGTTTACGCGATGATAATTTCGTCTTGATGGAGAATTCATGCATCTTGAGAGCAAATCAGATGAAATAGATAAATTGAGCGCGAAATAATAACTAAAATTAAAGTCTTAACAAATATCGGTTAAATTGCTGAGGCCGTAGCACAGAAGCTCAAACCAGTTTGATCATCGACACCAACAATATACGGACTATCAAAACACACAAACAAATGCTTCCTCTCAAATCAATATTATCAATAGTCAATTCTTCGTTCCATGCTTTAAGTAGATGGTTAGTACTTATGCATGAACCATTGCGCAAACGAATAGGTATTAGAAATAAAATCGTGAGTGAAAATGGACCAACTGGAGAAGGCTGCTGATAAAGGCAGCCGAAATATTTTGTTGAAGAAAGAAAACTACTGGAAAACCACGTGTGTTAGTCGAAACGCAGATCAGATAATTTCTAATAGGTAATTAAACGAGTGCTGATTCTTTTGAGTTTATTAAAAAAATTCAAGATATAAATGTATAAAAAAGCAAGACTGGTGTGTTTTGGTGTTACGATTTTGTTTACAATTGTACCAAATGATGAAACAATTGACATTATATTTCAAGCGGTAGACCAAAGTACAAAAACATCTTTGGTTCCAGATCAAAATCTACGCAAGCTTCCTTTACTACGCATGACAGATATACAATTTATTTTTAATCGCAGCATTCATAAGCAGAATGATTGTGTGGCAACGGGGATCCCCCTATCTTCAGAGTTCGCTGAGAATTTTCTACACCATCTTGAGAACACAACATACCAGTTTGATATAATAAAAATTTTACATTACATACAGTATGTTGATGATATTTTCTCGGGTCTTATAAACAGGTCACAATCATGAAAGCTGCTTCAAATTTTCAATAAGGCGCGTTCAAATATCAGTTTCACGTCAAAGCGCGAGAAAGATGATTCTCTGCTTTTCTTAGATTTACTACTAAAGAATTGTGCCACAAATCAACATGATCTGCAAAGTATTTGCATTATAAGAATATCGTGCCTTTTCAATGTAAATTCTCTATAGTTCGCGTCCGTTTTTCAACATTTGACAAATTGATTAGACCAGATTCGAAGAAACAGTCTATGTCATATGTAATGGCTATCGCCGAAAATTGATCGAGTCATGTATTAGAGGCAGAAATCAAAAGAAACAAACGTATATGGGACCAGAAACGAAAGTAATTCACTTGATCATTCCATTTAGAGAGATGTTGATTCGCGCGCAAAACAGAGGAAAGTTGAAGTGAGATCTACGCACATTTAATGCAACTAAACTACAAATGGTATTTGCGGTATTATAATGGCCTTTATCTGTTATTAAAGAGAAATAGCCGTTAATGAAGTTTTCAAATACTAGTTGCCAATATACACGCGCAAGTTGTTGATGAACTTAAGTAGGCCGATTGACAAGACGGTTAAATACTCGAATTAAAGAATATTGCAACTTAAACGCCTGTTTCATATCAGATGGTGATTACACGTTTGCTATTGCGCAACATATCGTTGATGCTTCGGGCGTTTGTTTTCCAGACGCACCATTTAAGATACTAAATGCAATAACCAAAGTGAGTTAGCCACATACGACTAACAAACTGCAGCCGGATTTATGCAAGGAGAAGAAGCCTGTACGAGCATTGAACTTGAACTGGAGGTGATGCACGCAATTGATTGGATGTTCCCTCATTTCACACTATCTCGGCGTTTCAATTTTTTGTTTTGCTTTGCTTTTGATTATATAATTCAGAATATGATATTGAAGCGATTGCTGTAACCGATAACAGTTTTTATTATTTTTGCACATGGAAAGATTACTATGAATTTTTAAGGCTTGCATTCCAAAAGTATAATGTATATATATATATATATATATATATATATATATATATATATATATATATATATATATATATATATATTCATAGTACCCTTTCCATGTGCAAAAAAAGAAATTTTATCAGATACAAGAAACGCTTCTTTCTCATTTTCTTCTCAAGTATCTACAAATGAACATCTCTTTATATATAAATTGAAAGGCAAAACAAGATAGAAATATTTAAACATGAGAGAGTGTGAAAAAAGGAAACCAATCAATTGCGTGCGTCACCTCCAGTTCAAGCTCAATGCCTGAACATGCTTCTTCTGCTTGCATAAATCCGGCTGCAATTTGTTTATCCATAAGGCTTCGTTTGTGGCTAGCTCCCTTTTGTTATTGCATTTAGTAATTATTTTAAATGCTACGTCTGGAGAACATACGTGTGATGTTTCAACGATGTGTTGCGCAATTGCAGACGTGTATTCACCATTTGATTTAAAACAGGCGTTTTCGAGTAATTAACCGTCTTTTTGTTTTTGCACATGGAAACGGTACTATGAATATATATATATATATATATATATATATATATATATATATATATATATATATATATATATATATGTGTGTGTGTGTGTGTGTGTAACTGTTCGATTTTGTTTGTCTTTTGTTCTATATATTTCCTTGCGCCTTCCGCTGCATTAAATTCTGAATCCGTCTTACTAACATTTTTCTGGCCCTCACCACCATCATTATTTTTTATTCCTGAAATTTGGTCCCACTTATTTCAATTTATTTCAGGCTCAAAAATGATAATATATCCACTTAGTGGCGGTCGCCATTGTTATGTCCACCTATATTGGATGGTCCACATACATGTATGTCGTCTGTGTTTATAATTAGTGTATCGTCCAGATGAGACTTAACTGTGCCTAATTCTGCAGTTAAATTATTCATTTGAGAAGTCAGTCCCTGAATTAACGTTTCCAACCCATCAGAAGCCATTTTAAATGTACCACACATGCTTTATTTTTACTCAATTATATATAGAATTTTGCTCGCATAACGAGCATCGATTTAATAAAACAAATTTACAAATATTAATTACTTTTTCTTCAATTCGGCTCGAAGTCTGCTTCTATCATTGGGCTGACTGCTTCATTCTTATACGGGCGCTTCTGCGAGGAAGTTCTGTTGAAATAATGTCTGCCCTAGATAAGACCCTTTGTTCATTATTTGTCTTAATGGTGGCTATTGCCACAATATCCACTTAGTGGCTAAATTGATTGTTGCTCTAAAATCAGTTTAATTATATATAAATTTTAGTAGTAAAAATTAACATTGGACTTATTTTGATATGACTAGTTTTATTATTTTAAACAAAGACACTGAAATCTACCCAGAGGGGATGGACTTGCCAGTAGAGTACGACTATAAACAGAAAAAGTCACAGAAAAATCCCAGTGAAACCGATTGTACTTGGATTGAGTTTCCATGTGGCCCAGACAGCTTTCCTCATCGGGAAGGCAACAGTGGGTCCGGCAAAGGTGAAGCCTCTTTCGGAAGCAAAAGTGTAGACTTGGAGAACAGTGCTGGCGCCCAACATTCTGTCGATAATACATCGGCCGATCAGACAAGGACGAGTGGATATCAACCGCAGCAAGGCAGCGCGTGGCCACAGGGCAAGTGGCGTCATGTTGCTGTTGTACTGCAGCGCGCCGGAGTTATCAAAGGAAGTTCCTGTCGCCTGTACCTAGATGGCAAATTGATTGGTGTTCGAAGAGTGAGTGCATATATATATGCATATAAGTATATATATATATATATATATATATATATATATATATATAAATGTATGTATATTTTAGAGTTTCTAATCTTGTTCTTCTTGCGTTATCATTTTATTTTTTGTTGCCATGTAGTTTGTAATTAGTAATTCAAACAATGGACTTATCTAAATTGCACAACCCGCGTATTATAGCTGATACCTCAATTGACGGTTGTTGGACAATTGATAGCACACGTCGGTCGGTAACAACTTGATTTCTTTACATTTCCAGCTGTGTAGGCTGATTTTTCAATGATTAATTGGTTCTGATTGGTTCCGTGACTCCGAAGCCGTCTATACACTGCTTGTCCGGAAATATTTTTTAAAAATTAAGATTTCCCAATTTTACCCCCGAATTTTGTGGTCTTCATTTCCAGTCCCATCTTCAGGATTGACATCAAAAATAACTTGTGCCATATTTGGTATCCTCATTCAAGACAGATCTATTTATATTTGTTTTACTTCCTAAAGTATTTTTCTTGTCTGCCCTAATATCCGGCCTTAATAACTATTCTCTTATACTCACATGTATACTCAAAACTACGCTACCCCCCACCCACACACAAAAACTATACAAGCATATATGTGTACTCTAATCGAAACTGATTTTTATAGAATAACTATAAGTAAACCCTATGGGTTGACATATACGCCTATCCGTGATGTCACGCTTTTTAAAAATTCTTTTCCGGGCGCGTAGAAGGATCAGAAAACTCCATTTCCATTATATTACAATAACCTTCGATTCCCAGTTTACCTAATCTCATCCTGTTTGCAATAGGATATAGAGAGATTTTAAAGTGTAAAGGAATTAAGATTTTCCCACATATGAGTGCTATCAATTGTCCCGCAACCGTGAATTGTGGTATCAGCTCGAACGGTGAAAGCACTGTGAACATGAAAATTAATGTTAAGGAATATAGCAAAACGAAAAACGACAGAACTACAGTAGGACGTTTCAAGCAAAAAAAATCGACAAATATTCAAATTGTAAGTCATGTGTACTATAGCGTTTTATACAAACGGTTCGACGTGGAAGTCAAATCCAACTTTGGTTAAATTGAACACTACTTCTATATTACAATATTGTGGCAATAGCCACCATTAAGACAAATAATGAACAAAGGGTCTTATCTAGGGCAGACATTATTTCAACAGAAATTCCTCGCAGAAGCGCCCGTATAAGAATGAAGCAGTCAGCCCAATGATAAAAGCAGACTTCGAGCCGAAGTGAACATAAATTAATTAATATGTGTAAATTTGTTTAATTAAATCGATGCTCGTTGTGCGAGCAAAATTCAATATATAATTGAGTAAAAATAAAGAATGTGTGGTACATTTAATATGGCTTCTGATGGGTTGGAAACGTTGATTCGGGGACTGACTTCTCAAATGAATAATTTAACTGCAAAATTAGGCATAATTAAGTCTCGTCTGGACGATACGCTAATAATAAACACAGACGACATACATGTACGTGGACCATCCAACATAGGTGGACATAACAAATATGTTTTGGGATACAACATTATTCATACAATATTGAAACATAATGAACATAAGCATAATCTGTATATAGTATCGTCTGCGATAAGCTTATAAAGAAGTGTTTATTTGTTAGGTATGACGCACCTAGTCGCAAGTTTGTTCATTTTGGACCAGGAGACTTTGCCAGATTCAGATAGAATATGAGCGACATTCTCATTTATAAGATTTCAACAATTTTTTTCTTGATTTGAAAATATTGGCTGTCTTTGTCAATGATGACGCCAACAATTGCATGAAAGTTTAACCCTTATATATTTTTATTAATACTTTTGATGAATTGGAAGCTGATGAAGGATGCCGACAATGGTATTCGAGATATTTCCCTTCAACAGGTGAACGGAGAGTTTTCCTGTGCCAGTCACAAGAAAGAGCAGGTAATGTATTTATTGTTACAATAAACACGAAAAACTTGTCACTGATCAGAAGTCGAAGCTACTCCTAAAATCAACTACATGTTTGGTCAAGTATTGTAACTAGCAAGTAATATTGAGGTATCCATAAATCTGGTTTCTATTTTTTCCTGTTGACTTCCACATATCCTCCAGAGTCTACCTTAAGTAATTTTTGTAGGATGTAAGTCAGTACTTTTACGCAGATTTAGCTTAAGTGTTTAAGACTTATTCAGGTGAACTAACATTCCTTCCAAATATTTTGGATTTAAAAAGAAACAGGATTCTGTCGTCGTTATTCATTTTAAATACATTTCGAGTTACTCTAGCGCCTTAACTTTAGCACCCTCTTCTAACGAATTTGCTATCTCTCTTACAAAACAAAATATCTAAACCATTATAATAGACGATTTATTCACCAAAGTGTAGACCAATTCAAAGTGGATCTATGTTTTATATCACTGTGTATTGCCTTTCGCTATTTCTTTTTACTCTTAGCTCGTTTTGGCTACAAGTTTAGGGATGTTTTAGAATCAATGTTCATACGATAGTTTACTAAGCCATTGTTTATTAAAGAAGCTGTCTTGCTGATATGTAATAACACGAGGAAAGCGTGATTATATTTTTTTATCAAATAATCAAGATCATTTTCACGCTTTTAAATTTTTAATCCAATCAATTGATGAAAGGTATATAAATATTACATAATTATTATGCATGGAAGACTTACGGTTCTTGTTTTATTTATATATAGGTATTTTTTGTATTATTTTAAAATTCCTAGCGCTGAGACATCCCGTTTTTTACAAAAGGTATCAGGTATTTCTGGTGAAAGCGACATGATCGATTTTCCATAACTTATATGCGAATAGCGGTGTCATAACCTGCAGTCAGTTTGGCGTTGTGCTCTGATGGTAATCATCAAAGTTTGAACCGCATCAGTACGTGTGACTGAAACCAGTTCTTCCGTGCTGTGCGAATGGTAGGATGCAATCGGATTAGTGTTGATCTGAGATTCGCAAGCTGTTTTCACTAAACGCGTAATCAAAGATTGTTTAATTAGTTAACATATGTGCATGTACATGACTATATTCATGACTACAGAAATTTTGCAGTTGACATTTCCAATCAAATATAATGTATTAAACAATCATTAATTGCGCGGGTGGTGGTAACAATTATTTAAATCAAGTTTCCCAGCTTGAAGTAAGCACCACTCCCACTTTATTTAATTATTAGTTGTGCTATGTTGTTCGACGACAAGTTAAACACAATCGGATTGGTGCCTACTTCAAACTTGCAAACTTGACATAAATAAATATAATGTTGGCCAGACCACTAGAGTTTAGAGTGGCATATATGTTTTTCCGTAACTTATATTCGAATTGCTGTTTAATCCTCGTAAGTCAGTTAGCGTCGTACTCTGATGGTGATCATGAAGTATCTATTTGCGTCAGTACATTGACTGGGGTTACCACTATGCTGATAACCATCTGCAAATTCAGCTTTATTCAAATTGCTTCAAAAAATCTATTATATCTTCACGGTTTAAATAACATTAAAAGACATATGCATAGACAGCTTTATGATTAAGCCATCGTTTGGGTGCCACCTTCACTTTAAGATCGTTTTAATTACTTTGTCATTTCAATGACAACTTGTATGCGTATAATTCAAAATATAAGTTAGAATACAAAGGGTTAACTTAGTTTATGTTTGCTTCCTCCATAAACACGTAGGCGCTATTTTCTGCTAAACAGCTTAGAAAGGTCTGCCTGCAGCATAAAAGTGCACATATTACCGTAAAGCGATGTGCAACTGAAGTCTGCTAAACGTGCTTTGTTATTACCTCATATATATATATATATATATATATATATATATATATATATATATATATCAAGTAGTATTACGAATTATAGGTTGTAGCTATTTACGTGTAAAATGTTGTCTACACCTATCTTTTGAAAATGGAATATAGGCTAAATTTCATTGATTGTGCTTAAATTGTTGTCATTGTTTTGCCTAACCTTTATCTGGCTCAGCTCAATTACATTGGACTTGCGGCTGGATGCTCGATTAGCAATTTGACGGGCATTGGTGGATCTGGAGTGTTGACATCCGTCTGCGCATTTGTCGGCACACCGGCCTACCTAAGAAAGACAGGAAGTAATTTACGCTGGCATCAAGGACCACTTCACTTTATTGAAGAACCATTATCGGCAACGCAGGTTGCTGTAATACACGCTTTAGGCCCGGGCTACGTTGGTAGTTTTCAGGCACCACCAATCACTGCCTGTACGTATGATTTCAAGTTTAGCCTTGTTGTGTGTTATGCAATATAGATTCTAACTTAGTTATATAATTTTATATACTGACCATTTTGAGGCTTCGTAATAAGCCCTAAATGTAACCTGTGCCATAAAAGTTTTCTCAATAAAGTTCACGATAAACTAACGAAGCATATTTTTTAAAAACATGTCTATATTTTAAACGAGACATATTGCGCGACTTAATAGTTAGCAAATTATTTGTGCTATGATCCCTGCGTTAGCAAAGGCTTCCGTAACAGGAATCCATGATATCCTGAGTAAATACATATCTATCCTTTTTTTCTTTTCAAATTGTTAACCTTACTTTAGGATTAGTAAAGCAGTACTTTTTAAAACAATTTAATGTTGGTTCATGAATGTTAACTACTATGAATAAACTCTGACCTGTCATAACTGGACGGAATATGTTTTAGTGCTCCTTTGCCACTGAGTTATAACGACCTCATTGTAAATAGGATTTTCCGATTTGGGGTCAATTATTTATTAATTTAGCCTCCCTCCTTCCAATACTGAGCAAAAAGGATTATGTAAATATATTATAAACAAAATAATCTGAAATTGAACCACTTGAATTTCAACCTGTATTCCAGCCAACATCACTTTTAGAGTCGGCCGAATTTCTTCATTTAATCGTTCACTAATCACAACAAACGAAATCGACTGTTTAAAAACAGGTGTTGCGGCTACGTAAATAATCACTCATTGCGTGGTTGATGATATTTATTGAAATGAAGATTTCCGGCTTGATATAAAAATTAATCCCATTATATATACATTTTCAGTATAAATTATGCGCTATGTAAGGCACCAAGGGCAATGTGTTCAATTGACCGGTTTCGTTCTTATTAGGAAATTGTCAAGTACTTTTGAGATTTTTCCGCGACGCGAGTTCAAATCGAGGCACGTTATTCTTCTGATTCTTACCCATATACCATTACGTCGCACCCCGTTCGCAGTAAAATTCTGGAAACTTTTTTACAATTTAACAATAATTGATTGCGCAGGTGGTGGTAATAATTCTTTAAATCAAGTTTGTGAGCTTGAAGTAAACACCAATCCCATTGTATTTAACTAGTCGTCGAATAACATAACACGTTGCGACTGGCGGTAGTTTTGCTGTGTTGTTCGACAACTGGTTAAATACAATGGGATTGGTGCTTACTCCAAGCTCGCAAACTTGATTTAAAGAACTATTTTACAAGTTCACAAATAAGAATGAAGCTGGTCTGCTGGATGAATTGCCGTCGCTTCATTATACAATGCGTAGTTTATACTTAAAAATGTTTATAAAATGGGACTGTAGATTAAATCAAACTCGCAACCTTGATTACATAATTTGTTATCGCCACCTATGTAATCAAAGATTGTTTAATTATTTTCATATTCAATTCAATACCACTACCGCAGGTAGCGTTGTTTTTGTTCTTTAATGATAGAAGCCATATAGGCTTTACCTGAAGGAAAGGCTAACAAAAATACATTAGTTAGTATACCACTGGAAAGTGTGGGTAGTGTACCACAGGATGACGCAGTGAACTCTGAAGCAATCGTGCCCAGGTTCGAGCTCCGTCAATGGTAAAACACGCGACAGTACTTAAAGAGTTGCCGATAAGGACGAACTCCGTCTGCTTGATGAATTGCCTTTGCTACCTTATACGTTGCTTAGTTTATACTGCCAACTTTGAATAGAATAGGAGTGGTGTTTATATCAAGCACGCAACCGTGATTTGAGTAATAGGTGATACGGCTGCAAATCTGGCAACAATTACAACATTTCGGTTATAATTATCAGGCTGGCCTAAACAAAAAGCAGGTTATTATGCAATCTCCCGTCCCGCACCAATTACCTCATCTGTGTTGTGGCAAACTGAGGCTTAGTTCCAGGTATTTTATTCAGTTGGGATATTTCGGATCTCTTCATCGGTTTTCTTTGATAGTGAACTGTCCATCGCAAGTCCTATAAACAGTCTAATTCATCAGCCTATCTTTCATAGATTCGCATGATATTTCTTATGTTTCACCATATGTATCATCATCCAATCTAAACACGTGACTTTCAAAACAGTTTCAACTTGCGAACTCAGATGCTTGGAGTAATATGCACATTTTAGAAATCGGTGACTTCGCTTCAAAAACAATTTAAAACCGTGCAACATAGAACCACAAGTAATATTTATATATTCTTAACTAAGACTAGTTTATGTTTTAGACATTGCGTAATCCAGGTGCAGGTAGAGATGTGAAGGTTAGCATGAACAAAAGACGTAATCACATTTCTGCATTGTTGCCAAGAAATTCGATAGCGCTAAGCAGTGCTGCAGGATAGGCTGTTAATATTTTGTCTCAGTTAAATTACTATAAATTATATGTTTAGCAGTTTGGCTGGATATAGCGCAGATTGTTGCGTTTAACTAATATTGAAAGGTAAATTTGTCACATTTTTGCTTCATAATTTATTAATTAATTAAATATTAGGAGCAGTTAAACTATGGATGCATGATATGCAGGATAAAAAGCAATTTTGAGTATCCAATAGGCATTCAGCTTTCAATAATTGCATAACATTGCATGACTGCTATGAAAGTTTGTGTTTTATGTAGAGTAGTCGACATAAATCGACATCGTTTTTTTGTTGCTCACTCTAAATCCTAATGAAGCCGTCACTTGTTTGTCTTAACATTTTCAAGTAAAAATAGAAAGCCGTCTTACTAGTCAAATGAGGTAATCTCGCAGGCAGTTGAGGGAAATTAATCTGTCAGGCTGTAAGGACGAGTTGGATGAAGGATGATAGAGAATATGTGGATCCGTGCACGCACGCTTCACGTATCAAGAAAAACAGACAGCTGAAGGTAGTCATGACCAGAGCATGAGGTATCTGATAAAACTGCTGGTGCTCATAAAGCACATGATCGGTACAATTTACAGCATTAAGTTGCCAGTCACTATGTTCTGATACGCAGACGCCGAGGTAACCAAAGTTTATAACTATAAAGACTGTTCAAGGTGTAGCTCCAGCCTGTATTGATAAATAGTTATTTAGCGCGAAATGTATGCTTCACTTGTGTCTATACGTTAATTAATGCTAATTTTGCCAGGTCCTCTTGGTTCTTTATGTTCAGCATTTTCACTAGCTTTGCCCTACCTTCTTCATATAGGTATTAGATATTACCTATGCTAGCTTATTGAACAATAGGTTTAAAATTCCAGACTGACTTTCTTATATACTGTTTTGCTTTACACCGCCGTTCATCTTTTAACTCCACATCAGCCAACGGCACCCGTTGTTTTTGTCGTATATTGTAAATATCTAACAAAAAACTATGACGAAAAAATTTTGCTCCTTCAGTTTCATTTCTGGAGACACCGTTTATGCAATTAAAGAAATCTTTTGTGCTGCGTAGAGTTAGCACATTGCCTGCTAAAATGTATGTTATTACCGAAAAATTCAGGAAACTGGTCTATTTTTAATTTCTTCCCACTTGTTCAGATGGCGATGAGGCGTTGAAGCCGCTTTTCGGTGAGGAACGTCTAGTGTTTAGTGTGTACGCTTCAGCTTTATCGACAATGACTGTGTCCAGAATACGAAAGGTGTATAACCAGGCAGATGCAAAAGCTATTGCTCGTCAAGTAAGCTAATTTACATTAGGATTCAGCTGAATTTAGTTTTCGAAATCTTAGCGTAACTACAAAAAAGCGTTAATATTTAAAGTTCTAACATTTTCCTATTGATTGAAGTATAATTGAACTGTTAAAATCTTGAGCAAAACGTGACATGAATGGGACAAATGGTTTGTTCAGGTAATTTTTTTTCCATTGGTTTATCTAAAATTCATTATGGTAAAAATGCACGCTAATCGTCAGCAAAACTATTTGTGATTAAGCTGAATAAGTTTGAAATAATATTTATGAACACTTTTTTATTTCTGTAAAATTTAAAGAGATACACCTGTTTACTAGTTATTTCCCGTTTGGATCGATGCTTATCACTGGAGCTTATAACCTAAGGCAACGCAAAATTCTTTAAATCGAGTTTGCGAGCTCAAATTATACACCAATCACATTGTATTTGACCAGTTGTCGGACAACGTAGCAATGAATGTGGGACCGCGCAAAATTTATTGAAAAATCTGAAAATAACTGTTTATTTCGAATCTTTACTGTTTGATTTTGACACCTTCTTTTGTTTTGTTAGTGCTGTTGTTTATGTTGCAATTTTTGGTGTGTATTTGCTGATGATGGTTATGTTTTTGTTGGTGCTGTTTTTGATATTTCTAGGTGTGCATTTGTTGTAATTTGTTATTGCTGTGAATGCCTTTGATGGGGTCGTTGTTGACGTAAGGGTTCTTGTTGTTTTCAGTACTTATTTTGTTATTATTTTAATGATGCTGATGATCATGTTCATGGTGCAATTGCTAATGTAGTTCTTTAAAAGTTTTCGAGCTTGAATTAAATAACAATCTCATTTTATTTAACTAATCATCGAACAACATAGCTAAACTACCGCCAGTCGCAGCCAGTTGTTCGACAACTGGTTAAATACAATGGGATTGGTGTTTACTTCAAGATCACAAACTTTAATTAAAGAATTGCTATAACCATCCGCGCAATCAATTATCGTGTAATTGTTCATGTAGTTGTTTTTTTTATTTTGCTTTTTTAAATGCATTTTGGTATTGGTTACGTTTCGGTTTAGAGTGTGTTAGCTTTTTTGTGGTGTTATTGTTTTTTGTTGATCATGTTGCTACTGTTTATGTTGTTTTCGTCGATTTTTTGAGTTTTTCTTTGATGCTGTTATTGTTGAGTACGCGTATGATGTTTTATTTTGTGTTATTGATGGACTGGGTAGTGCCAATTTTCTTGCTTGGCTTTGCTATTTTATGTAGCACAATTTATTCATGTTATTCGAAAAAGAGTTGTTGGTTGGTTTGGTGCTTCTGCGAATGTTGTTGATGAAATTCCAAATGTTTTTATTGTTGTCATTGACAATCTGGTTGTTTGGTTTTGCTGTTCTCGTTGATATATATATATATATATATATATATATATATATATATATATATAGAGAGAGAGAGAGTCGTTCTTGCGGATTTCATTAGAATTTATTACTAGTGTGTCATCCAGCCGAGACTTAATTATCCCTATCTCCGCAGTCAAAGTTTTCATTTGTGCAGATAGTACTCTTACTAAGTTTTTCAATCCGTTGGAAGCCATTTTATTTAACTAAACACAAATGCTTGATTTTTAATCCATTATTTATAGGATTTTGCTCGTATAAAGCGCATCCATTTAGTGAAACAAAATACAAAATTTATATTATATTATATTCACTTCTCAGACTCGATGACTGTTTCCACCATTGTGCTGATTGCTTCATCTTTATACATGCACTTCTGCGAGGACTTTGTGTTGAATTCATGCCAGCTCTAGATAGAACCCTTGGTGCGTTCTCGGTCTCAAAGTTGGCCATGGCTACACCATTATAATCCAACACCCATATACATAGAAATCCTTATACCAATATATTTATCCATTTATTGTTTTTTTGTGAAACTCTTATAGAATATACGTATAAAATAAATATTTAAGAAACGGTGTGAGTTGACTGTCACGCAAATTTACTAACCCTAATTTTATAATTTAACTCAAAGCGCGTAAATTCAGCAGTTCATCTACTGTCCAATGCTATATACCCAATTACTGATTTAGTTAGCTCGCCCTGAGTGCAATAGGATATTGGGATTATAGGGGAAGGATGTGAGAAAGGCAATTGAAAGAATACAAATCTGCAATAATGCGTCGGTTGAAATAAATATCAAAAGTTTGCGATCAAAGGTTCCTCTGAGAGAGAGAGAGAGAGGGAGAGAACTAGAAATAGTTTAGAATAACGTTCATATACCGAGCTTCACTTAGAGGAATATTTACATTAGAATCATCCATACGTGGAACCTGTATACTATCAACAAAGTGAATAAAGCGGATTAATATTTTTTGTTCAATATCGAATGGAGACCATACCACAATTAAAATAAATTGATTATTTCTCTAATCTCATTTTTTTGGAATGGATTCAATCGGAATCGCAGTGTCTAGTCAAATATTCATTTTTTATAGTTATTTTTTTCAGGTTCATTGAAATCAAATTTACCACCTGGTTTGACATTGCTGAATACTGTTGATTGTTCATCCACACACTATATATTCCAAAGTTCACTGGCCTCTTATCATATCTCAGTCAAATTATTTAAATTTCTTTATTTCTTGCATTATCCATGAATTCATCTATGCATTTATAGTCCTTTGTGTGTAAATTCCAAAATATTATAGATCTTATGCAAGTTTGTATTAGATCTTATTGTATTATTATTTTAAATTTATTCCAATTTACGTTTTTCGGATTTGTCAAATGATATTTTCTTTAATCATAAATATGATATATGCCTAATAGCATCATTTCATCTAATCTATATAATCATGACGAACTTGTGTAAAATAACAAACTTGATAAAATAATTATTTTTCAT
Source organism: Eudiplozoon nipponicum (assembly GCA_029291075.1). Taxonomy (NCBI): domain Eukaryota; kingdom Metazoa; phylum Platyhelminthes; class Monogenea; order Mazocraeidea; family Diplozoidae; genus Eudiplozoon; species Eudiplozoon nipponicum. Next base: position 18,493 of record JAQBSW010003481.1, read on the forward strand.
TTGTCCTATAATCTCTGTTATCTGGTCTTGTACTCTTAAACATCGATATCGGTCAGAACGTGTGACTGAAAATAGTTTTGCCATGTTGTTCGACAACTGATTAAAGACAATGTGATTGGTGTTTATTCCATGCTCGCAAACTTGATTAAAAGAACCGTTATCGGTTTTCTGCTAGAATTTGATTTCAGATAATATTTCAAAGTATACACCTTTCACTTACCTTCTATAGCTCACGTAGGTATTTGACGTAAACTTCATCGTTTAGATCCCTCCAGCGATTGTGTGTATATATATGTGTGTGTGTGTGGATGTTGAATGCTATATCACAATAATGCCAACGTTTTACATTATAGTGTTATAACTGAAGTCAACATATTTGAGCAGATTACCCGAGGGCAATTGGCTGCCAAATTTGGGCAAATCGTATTAATGTAGAAGGTGAAATCAAGCAACGATTGATCTACCCAATGGTGCCAAATTGCTCATTAATGCTACGGAACTTGATAGCACGATATGATTACAGTTAAATACTGTTTGTTGCGAAGAACCAATATATATGCAAGTATGTATTAGGTGTTGCTAACCTAGTAACAAATTAGTTCAGTTGTGACCAGAAGAATAAACCAAAGGCAGCATGAACGGAAAGTATAATCTCATGCACATTCGTTTCGTGCTTACTGGCGACTCATCAGTAGGAGCAGGTATTACGCCCTTTAACCACTATATATTTGGTAGAAGAATGTGGAATAATAGGACAGTACAATCTCCTAGACGAATGTGTAAACCTGTAATAGTGAAGCTAACATCATCTAAAGTCAACGACAATGCGACTTCAATGCTAACTCACACCATATAATATATATACCGAGTCTGTAAAGGATACTAACGCTATGGCTATTGTGTTAGTAACCGATACCAACATTATTGTACCGAAAAGGTACATGGTACTAACACTGGTTTCCGAGTCGGAACATGGTACCAACATGATGGATATCAATTTATGCTATAATTCACCGAAATTGAGAATTAAAAAAATTTCTGAACACCTGCTACTCCAGTAAATCCATACACTCTGGCCTTGATCGATATCAGTTATCACATTTCGCGGAGGGCATGACATTATTCAATTCAATATATTACAGTTAAATACTGTTTGCTGCGAAGAACTTTCCGTTCATGCTGCCTTTGGTTTATCCTTCTGGTCACAACTGAACTAATTTGTTACTAGGTTCGCAACACCTAATACATACTAGGACGATATGATGGTCGTAAAGTGTTAGACGAATGAAGGTGTGAAAATATTTTTCTGTAGATACATAAAAGAAGAAAGGCGAACTACAAGATGAAATTTCGAACCTGGCTGCAGCATGATAGGATTCTCATACTGGTAAAATGTGGAAGGTACAACTCGTGTCACGATATGCTAAATTGAAAGGTGAATAAAAAGTTTCAAAATCCAGTTCTTCATTTTCTTCTGCAAGGGCAGATTGGGAATTGGCTGATGATTAAATCATTAATGACTATCTTTTGTAATAATGCTTAGACCAGCAAAATATTGTGTTAAAATAAAAACCTTAGAAAATTGCAGCGATCCTAAATACGCGAAACATGAAGGATAATAAGTTTTAGCTTTAAAATTACTGCATTTAGACCAAATGTGTTCGATAAATACTTTCATTACACTGCAAACTTAGTGCAGTTAATAAACAAAAATGGCAGGTTAACTGATTAACGACGATGGCATTTATATGACATACTTACCAAGCAACAAAGATGACAACGGAAATAATAATTGTATAATGATGTGAAAAGTTATTTTAACGACAATGAATTTGCATATTTCAACAGGGAGTGCGAAAACACGCATTGTGATTTCAGAGAACTCGACTAATTGACTGCACATATTTGCAGAATTACACCAATCAACGAAAGAGAATCCAGACACAATAAACCAAACGCTCCTATTTTCTGAATATGGTAGTAAAAATCTTTGTAGCCCCATAAACATCGATCCACTGGCGTGGTCGCCAGTGTAAACAAGACTGATATAGACAATCGTTTATTTTCACTTGCACGGTCATACTACTTGCGAGTAACAACCCTAGTTATTTGTTGAGTAGCCTAAATAGCGGCTTTGTCAAGTTCTCACTTATTCTAAGTGGTATGATTGAATTCTGGGAGGTTTCTAATAGAAGTTTGCTCATATAAAGCACGTCAGTTTAGTAAAAAAAACTAGCAAATTAATTATTTCTTTTCACTTTGGAGGTTCGATTACTGCTTCAATAATTCTCGTGATTCTACTTCATGTTAAATTATTCCACTTTGCATGGAATTTGTATTATATTAGCGTCAAACCTAAATAGAGCTATGGGAGCGTTCTCAGCCACAAAGTTGGCCAATGCAACATTGCTGATGACCAATAAACAATCTGCGAGCCTCTAATGTTTGCTAGCAGGTGTTTTTCAACGACAAATTGGCACCGAATTTACGTGGCTCTGACTAGAGCGGCATGTTTATTCTCACCATTCATCCGCAACTGTTTAGTTTCTCAAGCGTTCAGCCAAATCACCAAAGGATTCTTTAAATTATGTTTGCAAGTTTGAGATAAACACCAATCCCATTTTATTTAACCTGTTGCACAATATAGCAAAAATATCGTCTGTCACATGAAATAGGATGATACCGCTCTGCCTATTAAACTTACGGGAATTATGATATGAAGCTTATAACTAGTCTCGCATACATTACTCTTGGCAGTAAATATCAACGGCATAATTTCTATGTGGTCTGGAGCCAACTTACTTGATAATTTGCATGTGTGATATAGTATACTATTTAATTTAAACTGACAACATATATCTAAAATGTGTATATTTTTTCATATGAGTTAAACATTTCACAAAGTAACGAAGGTAATTTGTTAAACATACGGGATTCATCTGTGTTGGGATCTCGTCTAGTTCTAGTCAGGATTTACCGCGACCTTGGCTTGATCCATGACACTTTTGCATCGGATTTCAGCACTTACACTACTACGCAACCTTCATGGTATAGTGCACACAATTATCAGTCGTAGAATAACATGTTTTCGGTTAGTCCATTCTTCAAATGGAGCCTATTTGGTATCTCTAAAGACTTGAACACCTAACTAGCCACCCTCTCCAATCTGTCATTATAGAACACTCTTGGAAGTTATATTAAGAGTGGGGTATGATAGCAGGTTTTTTATTTTATGTGTTTTATCAATACAAATTAAACATTTAACAAAGTAGAAGAAGCAATTCATCAAGTTCACCCGTTTTGTCCTTATTGGAACTTTTCATCTACTGTCGAGAATTTCGCATGGTGGCGATGTTCAGATTACCCATTTCAGGTGGGTCGTATCTACGGATTCCCTAATAGTTTACTATAATCGTTTTATGCAGACAAAACTAAATTTGGCCCAACTATGCAGTCAAGTTTTCCAACTCTATTGATACGATTCTGATTAATTTATTAAAACTACCACAAGAATCCATTGTTATAAGACACCAACATTTTATTTTTATAAGAATTTTCTCGTATAAAGCGCATTCCTTTATAAAAAAAGGTTACAAATACTTTTATTTCGTATTCACTTCTGCGGTTCGACAGCTGCTTCGATTGAACTTCTGAACTGGCTTCATCGTAATTCGTGGACTTCTGCGAGAACTCACTCTAGTATTCATGTCAGCCCCAAATAGGGCCATTGGAGAGTTTTCGACTTCAAAACTGGCTACTGCTACACAGTCCAACTGGGATACATTTGTTTCTCAGTTTAGCACCCATACCACTGCGCTACACCTAGAACTCACTACACACAATCTTTTGTCATAAGCTAACTTATATTTTTGTTTTGTCTGTACTGTAGATGGAACCTATTTGGCATCTCTCTTCAGGTGGCACGGTGTATGTGCTGTACTGGTCGATGAGGATTGGGTAGTTAGAACTTCATGTAATTTGAGATGCCAAATAGGTTGCATTTGAAGTAACGGCTAACTTAATCATAAGTTAAGATATTTCAATGAAAATTGTGTGTAGTATGTGAGAGGGATGGTGAATTGCTAGAGTTCAAAACTTCAACTGAATTTGGGCCGCGGTTGGAGCCCAGTCCGCGACAAAGTCTCAACAGTACTTTAAAGTTCCAAATAAGAAAGAAGCTGCTCTAGGGGATGAATTCCTAAGGGTACCTTTTTCAATTTTTGTTTTTAATGACGGTATATATTTAATCAATATCCTACAATTTCACTTCACTTCAGCATAATATTTCCAATTGGCATTGTGTCCATTCCCTACCAACAGATCATGGATGCCTATTTATTATTTGCCATCCATTGCCTTCAAATATTACACAGTAGATTTGTCATTAGGAGAAAAAGACAGATTTAATAAAAATGTAGTTAATGGACGGTTTATTTTGAGAATAGTCAACAACTCATTTATGTACATCTTGGTTTTTTCATTTGATTAAGTGAATGACAAAGTCTGATTTTCAATTTTATCTCTATTCTTTGTTGGTGGTGTACTGTGAGTTGATTTTTGTGTGCATTTTCGTATGTGTATGTGTGGTAGACATTCTTACTGATGGATGAGATCTTGAATGGGTGGAATTAGTTTTCACCAGCTTTTCGCTTTTTTTGCTATTGCGTCAATGAATTTTTTTACCTCCTATGTTGTCTTTTGTATCGCCTTGTTCTCGAGTTTTATTATTTCGCCTCCTTAACAGGGCAGCAAGTGCGGATTAAAGTGTTGATCTCTCATACTGTTGTGCAATTTCCGGCACTGCATACGATGTTAATGATGTCGTTTGAGTTTATTACCAATCCGATCGAATTTTTGTTAACCCTGGTGTAATGTGTATTCGAGCTCGTCTGGATGCTAGTAAATTTTTTTTCGATTGAGCGATTTGTGACCAGTACAGTAATGTATTATGTTGATTGAACATTTGAAAGATTGAATTGTGCAGCCGACATTTCCAGTCACGTACAATGTATGCAAGACTTCTAGAGGTGAGAACCGCACATCTAATTTTACTTTCCATATTTATGCAATCTGGTTTGATCCTCGCCAGTCAGTTTGCCATTGTACTCTGATGATGATCATGGAAGGTCGAAAAGCGTCAATGGTTGCGACTGGCGGTAGCCTTGTTATGCTGTTCGAAGACTGGTTAAGTACAAATGGGATTGGTGTTTACTGAGCTCGCAAATTTGATTAAAGAATTGTTACAACCACCCGCGCAATCAATTATTGTTTAATTGTCTATATATATATATATATATATATATATATATATATATATATATATATATATATATATATATATGTGTGTGTGTGTGTGTGTGTGTCTATGTGTGTGTGTGTGTGTGGGGAAAGTTACAAACAGCTAATGTTCGTGACTGCATAGAAATTGTGCAGCCGACATTTCCAGTCACGTACAAAGTATGCAGTACTACTAGAGTTGAGAACCGCATATCTAATTTTGCTTTCCATATTTATGCAATCTGGTTTGATCTTCGCCAGTCAGTTTGCCATTGTACTCTGATGATGATCATGGAAGGTCGAAACGCGTCAATGCGTTGCGACTGGCGGTAGTCTTGTTATGTTGTTCGAAGACTGGTTAAATACAATGGGATTGGTGTTTACTTGCCGTTTACTAATAATAGTTTCACCTAACGTGTGCACGACCAGAATGTCGGCTGAATAATTTCTTTTAGTCAACGGTATACTTTTTATAGGTTTACAAAATTTAATTTTCAATTCACCTGGCTCCCTTATAGTCGGTTTTCCTTCTAGCTTTCTTGATGACCAAGGATGGCTGGAATGCGTCAGCATGTCTAATTCTGATAGGTTTGTGATATGATTCACGACTGGTTAAAATCGTTGACTGGTGTCTTTTCAAAATGGAACTCTTCATCTAAAAATACAAATCGCAAGTCGGGCAATGTTTTTTTTTGCCTTTTAACGCAACCATAATGCTGGCATTGTAATTCTAGATAAAATAGCAAAATACATAATTTTTGTAAAGTAAATAATGCTTAACTTGGCCTTGGAATTTTTAATGTTCAAGAGTTTGCTTTTGGTTTTCTGTGGATTAACGTAGATTAGCTATTAGATTTTTTTTGCCTATTTTAGATGAAGTAATAACTCAACGGTTTATTTTAGCCATTATTTAATACATGCGTATGTGTCAATCTTGATATGCACAAAATTCAGCTATCTGTGTAACTTGAAATTGTATATTATGTTGCGTAGCTAGTAGCAAATTAATTCCAGTAGGATCAAAAGTATAATCCAAAATCAGCATGAACGGAAGATGTAATTTTCTGTGCAAATTATTTTCGTGCTTACTGGCGAAATGAATGTACACATGATATTATACCTTTCGTTCATGCAGACTTTGATTTACGCTTTTTGGCCCTATTTATACTGTTTTTTTACTAGGTGCGCAACACCTATACACAATTGCATATATATTATATCTCCGTAACAAACGGTATCCATCAGTGTAACTTTTTTATTATCAAATAGTTACAAATGTCGGCAAGGGAAAACGCCACGCCGATTCGGATTTTGCACAATGCTGCAGCGCATTTGGCCGGGGCAGCTCGTTGTCTTGGTGCTGTACTGGTCGGTTATCAAGGTGTGCGTTCTTTTACGCCCCACTCACTTTCGCGTGGTCTGCTCGACTGTGTCTCTGGCTCAAGTAGTCGCCTTCTACTTGGCATTATAGCAATGGCCCCTGTTGACAATATGCTTACAAACAACGTAGCTGACCACCGACATCAAAGACACGGAGAGGATAACGTGTTTGACATTTCATCAGGCATAGCCGAGAGAAGGTCTTCGCAAGCTAATATAGATATCTTTCCTTCTAGCAACTCTGTTTCTCCTGTTGATGGTCGTACAAAAATGTCGACGTTAACTAACACTCAAATAAAGGATCAACTCAGTCCAGTTCGAGGATCGCGAAGGCTTGGTTCCGAGTGGCCTACCAAGGCAACTGCAACCACTGATTCAAAATGCCAGATGACAACTGGTCCGACAGTAGAACATCAGCAACTGCAACAACATTTTAGCCAACAGCAAATGGAGGCCAATCTGGCTTCAGCTGTCAAGCTGTTGTGCACTCTACTGCGAGCTAGTTCGTTAGTGTCTGCTGAGATGCACAAAATAAGAGGCTATCAGGTGCAAATAATAATTAAATTGTATTTTCTTCGTAAATAAAGTTGACGAATTCATAAAATTTACCTGATCCTTATTTTTATTAACAAGTGCTCGTATCCAAATCATCCGTTCATTGGGAAATTTTCTAGTCATTTCTGGACTCTTTATTCATGACACAGCTCATCCCACAATATAAAGACGAATTAATAGAGAAATTGTGAAGTTTCATTTAAGTCGCTGTATTTATACTTATGATTGTGTAATCTCATAATAGCTACTCAAGTTTGATTACATAGGCTTGTGTCACCTAACTGTATGTATCTATCAATAACTGCTAAGTATTCATTGAAGCATAATTGCATACACGCGCACATTCATTTATGTGATACTACTGTGAACGAGTATTAAATTACTCTTCGCACGCGTTGGACCATTGTGTCAATTCTCGCAATGTTAGATGTCACAATTGAGGATGCACTTAATGGTTAGAAAAGGAAGAAAAGTACTACAAACACACCTTCTAGTCAAATCATTTCTGGGTGATCGAAGAAACAGTTAGTAAAATATAAATTTTAAGTGAAATATAAAGTTAAAATAAAGGAGAACAGACTGCAATATTAAGAAAATTTACTAAAGAAAGAAAGCTCCCTTTAAAGAAAGTTGATAATAAAAATAAATTTATATTGACATGTATTAAATTCAAAACTTTCACAGGTTAGTAGATTTAATAAGATAACAATGAGTGAAGGACGAAATTTTGAAGAATGATATTGTAAATAATATATTAACAATTAGCAACTGTATAAAGTCATATAGAAAGTTATCTTATCCCAATATTTTTATCTTTTCTAGAGCTAATTCCCGATTCTGTTTCGTGCAATCGTCGCATCTTACCATAAGTTCGTTCTGTGTTCCAAGTTGTTCCTAGAGATTTTTCCACCGATGTCTATTTTATGGTATCATTTATGAACTTAATTACAACTGATTCCATGATCAGTATTGTCGCTCTATTACGCCTGTATACTGCTATGCAACTAAGGTAATCTCAGTTAGTTCCGTACGCTGTATCCACGGTATGACATGCAAATCATATCTTGTAGAATGTCCATGCTCAGATACATTTCTGTTCACGCCTTTTATTTCTTTAATTGGGAGCATGGTTTAATTAGCCTATATGAGACTATCGTCCTAATACATGATTTCATACCCACCTGATGTATTTAATAGTTCGACTTTTTCTTTTACGTTAGAAAGAGATTTCTTTAAGTAGTTCTTATATTGTATTCCAATGTTATTGATTTTACTTCTCTGCTGAGTTTAGAGTTCTGTCTTTTCGTGACCCTAAGATCCTCCTTCGTTCTATCTGATTTAACGTACTTTAAATTAGGGTTAAATATACATATGAAATTCATCATTGTTGCTCCTACTCACTTACGATGGTAACTATTAGAATCGAATATTTCTCGTAGTCTGCTTCATTTTAGTTCTCTATTTTATATCAATGGTATTCAGATACCGGTTTTCATCCAATTTGGATGACTTCACTTGAAACTGGGAGATCCTAGAATAAGTAATCTTCTTATAAATATCTCTTTCTATTTTCTGCCCATTAAAAATTAATTTTACATCTAAGAACAATAATTAACCCGATCTAAATCTAATTTAATTGTGCTTTTCTGTAGCTTAAGAAATATAGATGCAAATGAATTTCCATTTATACTTATATTTCATTAGTAAAATTAACTTTTATTTGGCTATGTTAGTAATAGATTAGAAAATATTTCGCTGCATTCCGGATATTTATAGAATAAAATATTCATTTATAAAATTTAGACCAAGGAAAACGTTCCATTTAATTTCGTGATTTTATGTCGAATGTGAGTCGTAATTTAATTGAAATTTTAAAAGAAATTGCTGAAAATGCGAATGTATTGTGGCGTACAATCCAAACATACATTAACTTCTGAGAATGATAAGTATCTCTATTTGATTATATTTAAAAGCTTAAATTCCAAAAAATTAATGGAGGAGAATGAAAAATTATCCCATTGAAAATGAGCAATTATACGTGCCACTTTTCGCAAATTTCTCGGCTTAGATTAGAAACCGATTGCTCTTACATCTGAAGAATTTTTTTTTAAAACTAGTGAAATAACACTTATTTACATTATTTCCAAATTAAAAGGCAGAAATCATGAATAATTTTTGTAAGGGCAATGTTATCTTATACATAATTCGTTTAGCAATTGACAGATTATTGTGAGTTATTATCCGTTACCCGTCATAAAGGTATCTTTTTGTAGAATGATGAATTTCGTTATTCAAACTTATTCGTAATGCGTCAAAATTAACACGTTTCAAGTGCCCCTTGCAATATTGTTTTAATGAAACCATTAATAATTATTCGAATGGCCATTTCTAATGTTTCCGTTCTGTCTGAGCATTGCATGTCAAGACAATTTAATTGTACACGAACACTTGACGATAATAAAATTTTTTATTTTTCTTCAAATGACCAACCAAATTAAATTGTTGTTTATTTACTTCTAGGTTTTGGCCATGCTGTTACGCAAGAAACGGCGTTATCTTAATATTCGTGTTTTTGAAGCAATTCTAAGCATTGCTTTAAACATAGATCTACCCGGGCTCGAACACACGTCTCAATCTTGTTCGAGCATGTTAAGTCTTTTTTCCGGTAGTCAAACGCATCAAATGCAACAGGTATGTTGTAGTTTAATCCACTGTATTTTGTTATGTTTTAAAATCCTTTAAATGATTAACCACGCTAAAACAATGCACACTGAAAATTGAACTGAAAAGAGTAAAACTGAAGCAAATTGCCTATACAAAATTTACCAATGCCGTAATTTGTGCTATGCAACTGTGTAATTTCGTACCAGTTGTATGGTTTTCCATCGATTTTTTTAGGCGTTCCTCCTGTGTGCTTTGTAACACCAAAACTATCACAAAAGCGAAATGAAAAGGAATATATGGCACCAGGTGTCATTATGATGCGATCAAATTGATTAGATCTCCTCCTAGTTTTAATTATGTATTATATTTTAAACTGATTACGGTTTCAAAAATGTTGTCCTGGGTTTAATGACGTTTCTCTTATAAAACTCAGATTATACAGGGCATGGAGCTAATAATAGAGATAAACGTTTTGCAGTGGAGCATGGTTTTATTAATGACACGTGGATATCGCTTTAGTCAAACTATCGTTTTTAGTGTCTGCTTTAAATCACATGTACAAACGCGAAGTTATACAAACACATATATGCATATGTGTGTCTATTTTTGAGCGTTTATGCGTTATATATATATATACACATATATATATATATATATATATATCGCAAATTTTATGATATTACGTTAGAACGTAATAAAATTTCGCGTAGTTAAAACCTTTTTTAGAGAAGAGTTCTCCGAACAAGTGTAGTTTGCATGACATAATTTATTTTATACCTAACGGATTAATAGTGTAGAATTATTGTATAATGTAAAATATCTAATAAAATAATTCATGTTTCCCCTGAAGAGAAAGAAAACCAAGCATTGTCTTTTCTAGGCACAAAAATCATGCGATATATGATGTCAGTATTTTACGGACTGTTTACAAAAAAGTAACATTTATAGGACAGTTACTGATGGTAAAACTGCCGTACTTTAAGCATAAAAGCGGATCCTTCTGAAAAATACACTGAATTAGACGTGGGAGATCTTCTGAGGACATAATCTATAGGAAGACTTCGAGATATTATGAAATGTTCGTCGCAATACCTTGAATTAAGACTAATCTTTAGAGTTCAATATGCCATCTCGACAGCAACCACCAAAAGAAAGCAACAAAAATAATCTCACTTGACACTTCAACTAAATGTGTGAACCTTCATTGTGTATAATAAAAAGGTATTTGCATAAAAGATCGATGTCCCTTTATGCTGACTTAAGCTATTTTTATAACGCACAGTGTTCCGCGAATAGACACCAAATTTCAAATCTTTCCTTTCTCCAAATTTTAAATAGTCTAAAAACTTCCGGATTAATTCCCGTAAATAGAAGAGTTTAAACACAAGAACTAATCAACGCTTACCGCAAAAGCTTACTATGAAAGAAATCACATCAACCGTAAAATCGATCAATTCTGAGCATATTTTTGATTTCGGACATAATTGAGGCGTGGCCAATTGTTGTAAAAGGATTTCACTTTACGATAACTTTTAAATATGTTAGAAAATTGTAAACTGCAACATAAAAAGTATCTTTCCTGCGATATTCTATCTACTTAGTTTAAAATCATCGCTTCCTTTGGCACAGATGCAAATGTTTCATCATCGTCTATTACGCCAATTTTTTTAAAGCATTCCATAGCAAATTGAGCGTAAAGTGTATTCACCTTCGTCAAAACTACGAATTTATGTTCTGAAATCAACAGGTATTCCGATGGTTGCGATAATTTGACAAAAATGCACCAATTTAACAATAAACGATCACTGAAATTCATTATCAGCATTAATGTTTTTAACCGACAATACCGCTTATAAACCGCATCATTTGATAATATTTTTGTCTTTCTAGAAAGACATGTATTGTTTACAGTATAAAGCACGCTTTAAAACTAAGATCTAAGCTAATGACAACTGTCCAAGCCTTAAGAATGTTATGTGAGGAAACAATTTAAAGCTCAAGTAACGCATCATCATCACTAGGCATAGATGATTTTTTTTCAAATTTTCTACGTACCTGTAAAAAATGAAAATTGGCTGGATTGATGGATGACATTGCACTGGGCTGGTCCTAATGACACGCTACCAGAATTTAAGTATATTCAATGATCAACAATTCTCTTTAATTAACATGATTGCTAAGAAATTCGCAATTTCCATTCAAAGCCAAGCCACGCAGAGACAAATGGACAAGCATTTAAAGTTATTTTATTCGAAATTATTACACTCATCATGAAATATAATGGTTTATAAACCGTACAACTAAACAATATAATTGAACGGACATCCGATGCCCGGGCGGTGATAATTAGTTAAATCAAGTTTGCCATCTGGATGTAAACACTACTCCCATTATATAAATAAATTTGTAACCATAAACTAAGCATTTTATAGTGTATAAAAGCCAATTCAGCTAGTAGAACGGTTTCGTCCTTATTGAGACTCTTTGCGTACAGTCCAGAATTTGCTGCGGACATGGCTCCAATCTGGGCATGTTTGCTTCGGAATCTGTTGCTTTTACCACTGAGCCACTCTGCCGCACCACTTAAACAAGACTTGATTTCGTGGTATGGTTACGTGCTTGATATAAACACCAATCACCTACCACAGGGTGGCACAGTGAAGAGACTCACAGATTCTGAAGCAAACGTGCCAATTGTTGAGCCTTGTCCGCGGTAAACATTCTAGAAAGTGATTGATGACGTCTCAATAGGAACGGATTAAGGACTTTTCTACCTTATATTGACAAATGTTTATACAATTCGATTGGTGTTTGTATAAGGCTTGCAACCTTGATTTACATAACCTGTGTATCTGTTTCAGATCATATATTCGTGGCATACATTGCTGTCGGGATTGCTTAAAAGATTTTCATTAATGTACACCCTATATGTCACAAATAAATGACAAAATATGTATTTTGCTATCCCACCAAGTGAACATACTTATATCATCAGTAGGACAGTTAGTTTTCAAGAAGGAATGACATTTATTCCTAGATTTGAATTTTAGAAATTATAATTTTGATAAAAAATAAGCCTGTTACTGACATACAAAACATAAGTAGATTGAATTATGTCATAGTAGGTAACCTATAAAGTTCATTAAAGGAATTATGTTGAGTGAAATAAGTAAATTCAATCATATATGGAATTTTGTGAAGGCAGATAGGACAGAGGAGGTTTGGAGGATCATAGTAATACCTGACTCTAAACTAAATTACCGTATTGTTTTTCATAGCTATGCACATGAAAATGTATTAAATCTTGCACTTCATACAGTCGAAACCGGAAATGCAAATACATTTATTGGTTGTAGACGTAATTTGGGATGGTAATAGGTTTGCGTGATTGATCAGACAATCCGGCGAAATTGAAACGAGAGATAACATAATGAATAAAGCGGCCGTGAAAAATTCGCAAATCGCTATTTGGATAGCGCACTGGGCAATTGCATCAATTCAGGATTGCACAGATCAGATTTGAAAACCCGATCAATTAAATGAATAAGAACGTTTGGTTTAGACGATCTTAAAGATGGCCACGGAAGAGCGATTAACGATCTCTACTAATTTTAGGATTATCTGATAATCTCATTCTTAATTGCTCTTAACCCTACTATATCTATAAATTTAGGCTCCTTGTTGAATGGAATACTTATTTATAAATCTTTATGCTAAATATCGCGTTTTCTTTAGAATAGTACTATAAACTCTCTTTCAGTAGGTAATTTTCGAAATTTGATTTATTGACAACATTTTTTTAACTTCCTTTCCTGATTAAGCGCATTATTTTACTAACTCGTGAATATTTATCTTGACAAGATTTTATGACCAGTGCATAAACGTTATTTCACACTTCTTTTTCACTACGGTGGTCACTCGAAAATTCTTAATTTAAAAGGTTAGTGTAAAACCATTAGTCGGGCGTATGAACAAAGGAACTGTCATTAATCAGTTTGTGTTTGACTTTTATGAACGTTATTTTGTTCTTAATTACACTAAATTGATTAATTTACTATACTAACACACACACACATGCGCAAATGTATGGCATACGCGTAGTTAATGAATCGTCAATTATGGTTACGAGATCTATCTGTAATACAACTGAAGCCTAATATTCGAAGTAAATATGAGGGGGGGGGCGTGAATGTAAAAGCCTTGTTTCGCAAAACACGGACCTGTCAATTGAGCCATTGTCCGTCACGCAAAAAATTATTTTAAAGATTATTTGCGAGTTTTATGTGAGCTCTTTTCTTTTTTTTCACGGTGAAACGAGAAGCCGATCGTCTACCTCAATCAATCAGCTTTCGAGGACGTCATTCTTGATATTGACACATGGCGTGGGGAACGCCTTCACTTGATTGACTCCTCGAGTGTCGGTGGTGCGAATCTTCCAAAATCTTCCTACTCCAACGCACCAACATTGCGTAGAAACGAGAACAGTTCGACACCGACCGATGTAGCCTCGAACGGCTTTTCTACGTTAAAACCCTGTTCTGACAGGATGCCGTCATTCAGTCCACTCCTACTACCTACAGAAGACTTCACTCTGATGTCTATCGTTTTGCTTTGCCTTAATGAACTTCTAACTGACCCTAATGACGTCAAGGCGCGGGCTGGGACGTTTGCACCGTTCGCTGATGTTACTGTCGCCGATGAACACGAATGCAGTTGGATGGAAAGTTTTAACAACTACCTCAATTTGAACTGCAAGAATCCAGCCCAAACAAAGAGTCAGAATGCAACACCAATTAAAGCGCCGGCAACTGCTTTGCGAAAATCGGTTTGTTCATAAGCATTTTTTGTTGTCTAATTGAGCATAAATGAAAACATTGCTTCGTTCTTTACACACGGTATCGCAATGTTACAATTTTATCAATGATTTTCTGTGGAAACGCCGTTTGGTCTCCCTCCTTTAATGCATTTCGGAACAATCTGTAACCTTATAGAAATACGTACTTTCTGTCTAAGGATTCGTTTATTCTATATTAAATTTCCTTGTTGCTCGAGCGCTAAAGTAAAATTGTTAATTTCATATATATATATATATATATATATATATATATATATATATATATATAGATATATATATATAATAATATATATATATTAATAAATTTGTGTCCACCAATATATTGGATGGGCCATGTACTCGGATGTCGTCTGTGTTTATTATCAGCGTATCGTCCAGACGAGACTTAATTATGCCTAATTCTGCAGTTAAATTATTCATTTGAGAAGTCAGTCCATGAATCAACGTTTCTAACCCATCAGAAGCCATTTTAAATGTACCACATATGCTTTATTTTTACTCAATTATATATAGAATTTTGCTCGCATAACGAGCATCGATTAATTAAAACAAATTTACAAATATTAATTAATTTATGTTCACTTCGGCTCGAAGTCTGCTTTTATCATTGGGCTGACTGCTTCATTCTTATACGGGCGCTTCTGCGAGGAATTTCTGTTGAAATAATGTCTGCCCTAGATAAGACTCTTTGTTCATTATTTGTCTTAAAGGTGGCTTTTGCCATATATATATATATATATATATATATATATATATATATATATATATATATCAATATTACACAGTATATTTCTAATTAGGAAGAAAAAACACATTAATGACAAAGTGGATAATGGCCATTTATTTCGAGATTACTAAACTTCGCTCTACAATCTTTCATTTATATACATTCTGGGAATGCATTTTATAACGTAGATTGCAGCATACCTGACTCGGTTTTACTTCTATTTATTGTTATGACTGATTTGTAAGTTTGCATGCGTTTGTGTCTGTGTGTATGTGTGCCTGTTTGCGTGTAAAGGTCTTTCTCGCTGTATTGCAAAGTGATGTCTGAGATCTGGTCATTCTTGTATTGATGGCTTGAGAGTTAACCATATGTTCGCATTGTTGGCTGTTACGTGTATGATTTTTATTTTTCCGAGTGTAGTCTTTCGTTTCACCTTTTTGCGCAAATTATTTTTTCTTCCGACTTGGTAACAGCGCAAGTGCGGATTGCAGTGTTGAATGCTCATATTGTTTGGAAATTTGTCACCGTATGTGCATCTGTTTTTTCCTCTTCAGTTTGTTGCCAATCCGATCGAATGTTTGTTGAGTCTGGTCGAAGGGGTGTTTGGTCTTGCCTGGATACTACTAAATTGTTGTTGATTTTTTCTATTCGTCGCCTGTCAATTAGAATATCATGTTGATGAAACTTTTGAATATTTAGGCCAGGTTTTTGTTGTTTTATATAAAGGGTTTCATAGATATATAATAATTTTTCTGATTTTGTAAAGTACATAAAAACAAATTCAGGCCAGTATCCGTATTATTAATGTGTTTTCTTCCTAATTATATATATATATATATATATATATATATATATATATATATATATATATATATATATATATATATATATATATATATATATATATATATATATATATATATATATATATATATATATATATATATATATATATATATATATATATATATATATATGCATGTTTCCGTAATTATAATGTGATTAAATTTTGAAATTAAACAATCATCGACTGTGCTTTTTTGAAGATAGTAAGTTAAAAAAAGTTATTTGACTTGAACTAACTGTCAAATCTATTATAACCAGTTAGAAAGCATATAAAATCTGGCCTCAGTTTTTCTTACCAACGTGTCTCGAATATCAACGGTCACGATTAGAATCCGAAAACGGCGAATAAACCGAGCCGTCCAAATAATGCGTTGAAATTTAAAAGGAATCTGTTCTCATCTCAACTGGTCTGGCATACATTGCACTAAACTGACATGTCATCTGAAACATTTGTATGCATTCACGAGCATAATTAATTTTCAGCTTTTTCCACATTCATTTAAGCTAAACAAATAATGAATCAATAATGCAGCTAGAGTTAATAAAAATAATATAATGTAGGTTTGTGGAATTGAAACAAACACCAATCCATTATTTAAATAGAGGTGGCCAGCTTGCTGTAAACATCCATCTCATTGCAAATGCATTTGTCAATACGAACAAAGCATCGTATTACGTCGAATAGGCAATTTATTTAGCAGACCGGTTTACTGGACGAATTGCATTAGAGAACTTCGTATATGTTTAATAATTTCTCTGATTTTGTCTTTGTGTGAAACTGAATAGTTCAAACGAACATTGGTTGCGCGGGCGGTGATATCATTTTCTATAATCAAGGTTGAGAACTTAATATAAACACCTGACCCATTACGTACATACAGTTGTCAGTATAAACTAACTATTGTATACTGCAGAAAAGGCAATTCATCCAGTAGACCGGTTTCATCCTTATTAGGAAGTCACCACGTACTGGCTAGAATTTTCCAGGTTTGAGCCCTGTCCGCGGCAAATTCTGGACAGTTCGTGAAGAATTCCCAATAAGGACGAAACCGTTCTAATGGTCTTTTCTACTCTATACAATTCCTTGTTTATACTGAAAGATGTATGAACTTAATGTGACAGGTGCTTATATCAAGTTCAAAATCTTGATTATAGCAAATGTTATCAACCAATGTTCGTTTGAACTATTCAGTTTTATACAAAGCAAAAAAGGAAAAAAATTTAAACATATACGAATTTTTCTAATGCAATTCATCCAGTAAACCGGTCTGCCAGATGAATTGTCTTTTGTACGTTATGCGATGCTTGGTTCATATTGACACATTTAAGTACTTCATGGATCAGGTGTTTATATCAAGTTTGCAACCTCGATTATAGTAACTAAATAGTTCGTTAAACTGGCTTGATGTCTTGTTTCAAATGTGTGGTCTTTATTTAAAACAGCAAGCACCTGGCCTAAACATGCAATATTTTTTTCAACATTATATTTAAATCGACGGATCATGAATCACACAGCCGAACAACAATTTACTAGCATCCGGGTTCGCCTCAACACCCATTAGACCAGCTTCAACAAATATTCGATCAGGTTGGTAACAATCTGAAGGAAAAATAACTGCGCAAACGGAATCACTAACATCGTTTACGATGACAGTAATTGCACAAAAATATAAGCAATTAACCCTGCAGTCCGCAACCTATGCGCTGTTACCAAGTTAACAGAATGAAATTAAAGCTCATGGCGAAACGAAAGGCATAATGGGAAAAATACTTGCTTACATCTAACAGCCTAAACTCAATTAATCAATATAAGGATGACTAGATCTCAAACATCTCTGTGAAATAAAATGAGAACCCACGAACACACAAAGACACAAGAAGATGCACTTAAAAGTCCTTCCACAATAAACCGTAAATATGAAATATAAGTAACTTTGAAAATGAGACTAGTTTCCACACATATAATCAAATGAAAACCCAGGATTTACATAAATGCTGGATTATAATGTGTTGCTGAGTATTTTCGAATTAAACGGTCATTATCCATTTTGTTATTCAATGTTTTTTCTCTTTCTAATATATATATATATATATATATATATATATATATATATATATATATATATATATATATATGTGTGTGTGTGTGTGTGTGTTCAACTTTCTATATGCATGAAAAATTTGAAATTCGATTCCCACCTCATAACTTTTACATGCATGTATCGTGCCATTATCATCACCATGACAGATATATAGCAGTAAGTATGTGTTCGAGACGTTTTTCCTTTTATGCCAAGCGACTGACTTAAAATAGTATTTTTTTCATTCTCTAGTCAACAAATTTTACAGAAATAACAAAAATAAATTTATTAAACAATCATTAATTTCGAGGTTAGTGATAATTTAAAAAAAATAAAGTTTGCGAGCTTGATATAAGCACCAATCCAATTATCTATACATTTGTCGGTAGAAACTGGTAAGTTGCGTGAGGTATCAATAGCAATTCTCCCAGTTGACCGGATTTGCCCTTATTGTGAACTATTCAAGTATTTTTTTTAATATTTCTACAACGGACAGGATTCGAACCTGAGCAGAGAGACGCTTTGGATTAACATAGACTTAGATTAAATTTTCCCCGATTTGAGCCCACTCGCAGCAAAATTCTGGACTGTACTGCAAGAGTTCTCAAAAAGTATTCATCCGGTCCACTGGATGAATTGTCTTTGCTACCTTATAGAAGGCTTTTCTTTTACTGGTTCGACTGGTGTTTAAATCAAGCTCGTAACCTTGATTTGAATAAAAGTATGCATGCATTTATTAAACTTGTCGTACCTCCCAGTAAAAACATGTTTTTTCGCACTCTAAGGATATACCACGTTTAGCATGAAAAAAGGAGCCCCATCGACTTATTTTTTTTGTGTCTACTTACTTATTATTAAGTGTCGATACCACGTTTTACAAAGTGTACTTAGTCTTATATGAATGAGCTAAGCCAATACACCTATACGACAAACTCATTGGTAAATCGAGTTTAGTAAAGTCGTTCATTATTGTTGAATGTTGTTGACATTCTGGTCTGTTAATTGTAGTGTTTTCTATATTCATCATGACCTATTGTATATCATGATAATGAATCACGAAAAGTTGCTCTTAATGTTGGTAAAACGTTCGAAATGCGGTTTAAATTGCAGATAACGAAATAAACAAACCCATTGTAACCACAACTACTTACAACAGAACTGAGCAGCAAAGTATTAAATGTTACTTAAATTAAGCTTACGATATGAATGTGTTGCAGATTTTAATTTAGTTATATTAGAATATTCGATTATTATCGAAGAATAACTATTGTGTTGTGTATATTAATATCCGTGCATAAAATAAATTGTTAGGCATTTTTACACTACTTACATAATGTAATCACGTTCGTCAGTTTTGTATTTTAAGCAGAACCAAAATATGTAATTTAGTTGTGCCTTTCTCAACTGAATATTTAAATGAATTGATATGTAAGCTAGATTTTAATTTAAAAATTATTATTTTAATCTTTGCATATAATAAGCGAACCGCGCATCTTTTGAGTTTTCAGATTTCTTATGAGCAATAGCTTTAATTGTAAAATTATTTATTTATATTTATCTAATACGAGTGTAGTTTATTGTAAGAGGAAATAAAAACTATATTGGTTTTATTTTAAGTGGTAATAATTATCATTTTATTTCTTGTGAAAATAAGGATCAAGCTTTGAAAAGTTCAAATGGACGAAATCTAATATAACCATTTCGATTTATTCCATTATTCTGTGTTATTAAGCGAGAGATTTGGCTTATTTTCTCAACCATAGGCTAGTTCATTGACACAAAACAAAACAACAAAGTTCAATCATGACAAGAATCTTATCATGAAATAAATTTCTGTCTGTATCTCGCAAAACTGTGTTCTCTTGTGAAAATGATCGATTTAATACAAACTGCTTGATTAGCTAATTATCTCGTTAATTATCATTTTTAAATTCTTTTTAGAAAGGCCTTAAACGCAGTGTAAGTCCGTGAAATAATATTGTGTTTACGTTTTTATCGTTTTATATGAAGAATAATCTATACATTTCATGTTAATCTAACGCGCTAATTAATACACTTGTCTTAATATGCTTGTGTTAATATGCTTTTGCTAACATAGGCCATTATTTATTTTTTCGTCATTAATTTTTTTATCTTCACTCTTTGTTACAATTTATATAATCTTGTTCTTACTAGTTGGAAGCAAGTTCTTGTAGTGGTGAGCTGTGAAAACTAATTATACTAAGTTTTGTAAGCTATCACTCAAAATAAGCAGAACATTGGCTCGAGCATTGAAAAATTTGACGACTCAAATTTTAATTTATTTACATTTATCATCTAGGCGAGCATTATTTTTTGCGATTTCTTCCACTGATGTAATTGTTTTGCCAATTAACCTCGTTCGTGCTCTGTCACAAAAAACTCAGAACACATACTACAAGTTGCAACAACAGTAATTATGGAAAAATAGGTATATGTCTTGTCGCAAAATGTGCACACCTGAGTAAAAAACATTATATGATCTTTATTCGTCTTATCGTTCCTGGGGCTTAGCTTATGTCTCTAGAACTCCTTTGCATCCTTTACCGCTTTAATCTCTCACTCCTTCCAGACTATTCTTTGATATTCAAATCAGCCATAAAGAGGGCCGTTATCAACATCAAGAGTAGCTACTTCAACATTATTTTTAAAATGTTTTATTTCATCTCTCAAGATATCGTTAAATGAAAATGCCGATCCGTTTCCATTTTAAACATATTAATGATTTCGATATTATCTTAAATTCTCGCTCCGTCGAGCCACTAGTTTAAAATAATAGCTTTGTTTCAGAGATTTTACATTCTAAGCAATTTTAAAATGTTGTTTTCCTAATCGATTAATCGTCAGGTTACTTGTTTAATCAATGGAAATTTATAACCGGTCTATCCGTGGTCGCTAGCTAGTCGTACTGGTGGCAATGTAACTAACATCGCCAGTTCTCCTTGGATACTTTCATCCTATCTCAGGTGAAACGCGAACGTCGGTCATACGGAGCAGATTGTGTTTAGGTAAATGAGTACTGACAGATAGAAAGCCGGTTTGCCGAACACAGGGTACAGGTGTTGGTTGCTGAAGTAAAATTCATTCACTAGTGCTTAAAAAAGACAATGCCACGAGCAGATGGCTCTTGTCTGCTTTAGGTGGCTAGCTAACTTAAACAAGGATTATTTTACAAATAAATAATTCATCCTCACAAAGAAAGACTAACCCTATGGTTTTGTAACGCCCTACTCATTACTGTGAACAATTTCAAATTTTTACAACAGTGAAACATTAAATTCTTAAATACTAATACTTGTCTGTCTATAATTGTGATGATGCTGTTAGGTTTTTTTCATTGGACAAGTAAATTAATATTTGCTCTATTTAATCTATGAAACATTTTAATATTTTTATTTTTTATGATTATATACGTCTACTAAGTCCGAATTGATATTCTTCTTTATTTTAACAGATATTAGTTTTAAAGAAGAAGTAATTTTCAATGTAATGGTCTAGATTATTGCAATTCGCCAAATATAATCTTATCTTCAATAATTTGATATAAGTAATCAACTTTTGTCGCTCTTTAGTCATTACATATTCTTCGAAAGGAGAGAAGTTTAAAATGAAGCTTTAAAAATCTTTAAGAATACAAATTAATTACTTTGAAATTTTGTGAAAACTTTGTTGCACTCGGTAAGGGACCGATGTTAAAAAATAGTGAATCGTGTAACGATATATATATATATATATATATATATATATATATATATACTCTTATATATGTATATATATATATGTATATATATATATATATATATATATATATATATATATATATATATTGGTTTGCAGTTTTCTTAGAATTGAAAAATATTTATTTTTTATTTTTGAAGTCATAGGAACATTTAAAGAATTTAAATGAGGAAAAAAAGTGTTAAGGTAATTGTTTGAGGCTGTAACGATACAGAGAATAAAACCAAAGCCTTAGGAGGTGAGATATAACTCCGGGAAACATTATTCAAATTTCTACTACCATATTAGTCTAGCTGTATTATGGTTTTTCACTAGTCCCGTCACTTTGAAGCCGTACTTACACTGCTCGTCCGGAAATGTTGTAGAAATCCGATTTTCCGATTTGTTTATAAATTTTCTAGACTAATTCTTGTTCCGTCTTCAGGGTTGACACCATACTTGTGGCAAATATTTGTATCTTTTACTTGGGCAAGTTTTGTTTTTGATTTGTACAATCTTCGCTTCCTATCATTATTTAGTGATATGTTTAAATTTTGTACTAGTCATACTTCTACAGCTGTGCTAGTCATTAGGTTATCTCGTGATTTCGTATAAGTTGACTTGTATTCAAGAAGGATACCAGAGTAAGTATCCTTTCTATAAATATCTCTTTCTAATTTGGGCCATTTCTAATCAGTTGGACTTCCATAAATGGTAATTTACCATATGACACCCTTTCAATGGTAAACTGAACTGCTTTCATTTCATTGGCTAAGTTTAGGCAATTTAACATTGTATCTTCTCCATGATTCCAAATATTTGTCATGCCAACCTGCACTCGTACATACAAATTAAGCATTTGGGGTATCACATCTATAAGATTTTTCTCTTTACACTGCATGAAGTTATTTTCATTCGGAATTAACATTACAGGTCACATTGGAGCATCACCAATTTACTTATAATATTACTTACTCTGATATGTATCATCAACGTTTTATTTCCTTATAATATTAAAGGGTGATCAACTAGGAAACACGCAATCATCCCAATACTATGCATACTGACATATTGATCCACGTAACCATGCAAACTCATCGTTTTCCTTTAATTTGCTTCTATCTCCCATCCCCATTCAATGATATGAATTCATCAATGTATGATCTAAGATGTATTAAACTTTTCTTATTATTTGACATAGAAGCTTGGACATTTAGTGTGTTGAGATGTGCAGTTCATTAGCGATGATTTAAAAAGGGGTGCCGGGTTTATGCACTTCTACCACGCCATACACTCAGGTCGCGTCACGTACCTACGTGCTTGATTCAATTCACCATTAGCAATCACATTATTGATCAATATTTCAACTTGTCATTTTAGCATAACGGCTGGGTCTTTATTTGTTTTATTGTACACCTCTATCTTATTAAGTTGTTCTCCAAGCTTGCTACTGACTGATGTTCTATCTTGAGTGTTATTAAGCAGTTTATTGTCTGTGTAGAATTCGATATTAGATTAGTGACAGAGCCTGAAAAATATTTAATTATGCTTTCCGTGGTGCCATTTTCGAGCATCGTAACACAACGCAAACACTCCTACGAATGGTTGAATCATAATAACTTCGGTATTTCGTACATTTGAAAAATTATTCCGGATACTGGCTATGTAGGTAATTATCTTTGCTTCAATTATAAATGTTACGTATTCCATTATGTAATCATGATTGACTTTTATTGCCTGTCTTGCCATAGCTACTTGTTTATGTATTCTTATTTTTAATTATAAAATCTATTTACACGTACTCATTTTCACGAAATAAATTGAACATGACACACGGAGTTTGATGATGGCCATAATGTATATAATGAGGCTATTATACCAATAGTGTACAATTATCACTTTTAACATCGATTTTAATAAAAAGGTTAAATTAATTTTCAGATAATTGGAAAAATTACAACTGTATTTTGTCTATATAGAGTTAACAGGCAAGTAGGATTTTGTTTCATGTTGGTGTACATGTTTGATATCACCGCCCGCGCAAACACATTGATCGTCATATAATCGTTTTTAACAACCCTTCCGTTTTCTTCACAATTTCTAGTTGTTTCACTTTCACGTCTGCTTTGCTTATCACAACAGATAAATATGTACATTTTTAGATACGTGGAGAGAAAAGGAATAGATGTTTTTTCATCTGAAACAAATCATTTTTGTCTATTCACTTGGGAAGGATAAAATGGTCCTTCATTTTTATTGTTAATGTAAGTATCTCGTTCTATTTTGGTTCTGTAGCTAACAGTTTCACATTTCGAATTTTTGCGCAATGTTTCACTTTTTCAAGCAGGTGGTTATTTCTGTTGTTCAAGCTGTGATTATTTTGTCTATTTCGTTATTGATACATTTGTTGCAATCTCGTTAAGTTAATTAGAGATTAGATAATAATACCCGGTAATATATTACATGAAAAAAGCTGCTTTCTTAATGTATAATACTGTGAAACTACAAATCTTTTACAAATTTATCTTATTATTATTTTGCAGTCTTGAAATCAATATCGCGACACTGCTTTAATTTTTCGGCGCGCTTACTCGGCCGTCGTGCTAGTCTGAGAGTGATAAGTCACAGCCCGGAAACCAATTATATAAAGGTTATTGCATCATTTATTATATTTCTTCGACCCGAAATGTGCGATGTGATTCATAACGACTATTTGTGTCGCAAAAAATCGCCTGCGCTAGTGCTCTTCTAAGCACCTTTTGATTTTCGCGATTGTCGTTTGCTTAAAAAGTACCCATATGTCTCACCGGTTAAATTTATCTGTCATGCAGTGCATAAGGCCGCTTCGCAACACGCCACGCGAAGCGAATCTATCAAGTCGATATTTAAAAATTTATTTCCCGCTGTAGCATTGAAATAAACAGTGGTGACCTTTTTGTTGTTACGGTTTCCAACCCTGGTTTGAAATATCAATAATAGTTTTGATTTTATTTTGTCATGTGGGGCCAACGCAATCCTGATTATAATGTCTCCATGAGGCACTCTGTGCTTTGTCCCCGCGTTAGATGCTTAAAAGCGAACAGTTCGTGTCTTTCGGACTCCAGTACTTACCGTTTTACTCTTTTCCCCTCTTTCCGCACTAGTAGACAATTTTAAAGTCAAAGCGGTATATAGTTTAGATGCCGTTTCTCCGATGTTTAGCTGCCTGGCTATTTTTATGAAATACACAATCAATTCCCTGTTCTTCGGATTTCTTAAGAGGCATAAGAAGTTCTGCTAAGCACAATGGCTGCAGCATTTTCGATAACACATCGATGGAGAATCAGTGCACGGTTCTCTTCGAGATCTTCAACAGACCGATGTACACGTTTATTTTCGTTAACATTTGATCCCTAAGGCATTATTGATTTTTGATCGGTTCAGACATCTTTTTATTCATCGATGACAAAATATCCGCACTTTCGAATACCCCAGTGTACTGCTGATAGCTCTTTTTTCGGTGGTGTTGGTCAAGTTTTGCTCCACTTCCATGAGGATGTAATTTAACTGTTGTGCTTGGCGTCCATCGGCTTGTAATACTGCTCCTTTGGCTAGATCTCTGACGTTTGTCACAATTTTCATGCGTCCTACTGGAAAAGTTAAAATGTGTAAGTCTACTAATTTCTGCCATCTTTGGACAACCGATAGCTTGTCCTCTTTCGTCAAGTGAAATGGCATTTTAGCACTAGTTAGTTTGGATAGAACTGTTGAGTGACTGCTATCCCCGCGATAAATTAATCATAAAAATTCATCTTACAAGTAAAACGTCGAAATTGTTCTCTATTAGTGAGGTGCAAAGAATTCTTGATAGGCTCTACGTTCAAATGTTACAGCATATAACTATAGGCTGAAACTGAATATCTCTGGAAACGCACTTGCCAATATCTCTACTATTACAGGGCTAAAATACATTTGATATTTTACGAAATTGGACATCATATTCTGCATCTGAGTGCGCCATTACAGATCTGTGTCTGCCGAACTAATTGTATCATCATTTACCGTTGTCGTATGGAGTAAGTGAGTCACCAATGCGTCCGTCCTACTTTGAAAAACTTTAACTGCGTTATTTAGACCAAACTTTAACCAATTTTAGGTGTCTCAGAGTATCTGCTTCACTAATTTTGAGCGGTTTTAGGATCGGACACACATTTTACAAAATTCCCGCTTTAGATCAGGCATAACAAACCTTTTCTTCACGCGCTATTTGCAGAAAATTATCGCAAATGGCTGGCATGGAATTAGAGCTATGTTAAAGCGTGGCGTTTATTTATCGAAAATCAGCCGCCGATGGAGCGAACCTACCGCTTTCGTAAAGTAAATCTTTGGCTCGAAACGAAGACGAGGATATCTCTAGTATACCCGCATCTAGAATATCTTGAGCCGCACGTTCTTGGTGGTTATTTTACCGTCTTCTAAATCTGGACACTGTTCATTGCGGTAGACTGTAGAACCGGAAAGTTCGGTGCAATCATAGGTCTTTATTATACTTCTGTATTTGGACACTGGAAAGAATGGCCTTACAATGAGCTAAAGTTCTGCGTATAGAATCTGTGGGAAATGCGCTCTTTGGTCTGGAGTTATATATGTTAAGTGTTACTCTGAATGGTCTACATCTATTTTCAAATATCATATGAGCCCAATATGGGTGTTTGGGTGTTTCCAATGATAAGAGGTATAGAGTAGATACCATCATTTATTAATATATTATTGCTAATTCACACGCAGCCAGAGACCTGACATAACTCTGCTCTCAAACGCCACAACTTTAACAGCTAATAAATGGATAAACCTGAAAGCTTCCGCTCCTATAACTAATTACATAATCGCAGTCTTTCGTCTAAAAAGCTCTAAAAATGCAAAATTTCTAGAAATCATTTCATGGGGTGTAATTACCACGATTCCTCTTTCCTAGCAGGCCATCTCATTCTCAACTAACTCCGGTGTGCTATGAACGGCCTCACTGATAGACACATAATACTCATTATCAGTGAGTCTGTGATTCTGGATTGTACACTGGTTATTGGTTTTCGTGTGCTGGTGAACCTTGTTGCCACCTCGATATAGTCGTTCTTGTGAAGAACAATGCTGATGTTTCTGACCTATAAATGATGTGTTGGTCACACCTGCTTCCATGGAGGCTCTTTGTCCTAACGTATTGTGACTATATCCGGATGACTGGTTGCCACTGCGTAATGCGGATCCGCTGAATAGGATGCAAAATTGTAGCAGGGAATGTCTCTGAATGTCGTCGAGTTGGGGTTTATTGGTAGTTTCTTGCTGACAATCATTGCTGAATTTCGTAAAGATTAGGCTTTCCATTACGGACTGACAGGCGTGCGCGACGGAGCGCCACTTGGTTTGGGACAGGTAGCATATACATGAATGTCTTATGCGGTTGCAAACCCGTCAAAGAACGCGTTGGCTTTGACAACCACTACCTAATTTGTGCTAAAGTATCGAGGGGAATCTCTCCTGTTAGTGATTGGAGCCTATTCGTTTCGGTAAAAATATCCTGAGGTCTGGCACGAATGTGATCCAATACTCGTCGTTTTAATTCTGCATACTGGAGTTCTTCTAGTAAGTACACTTTAAATTCTTAAAAACTATCTAGCGATTCTCGAATCGCCTTTGGTACAACTGCTGCTTCGAAAAAAAGGTCTATCGAACCACATCTGTTGTTTTCAAGTTTCCTGTATTGCATGCAT
Organism: Eudiplozoon nipponicum; assembly: GCA_029291075.1. Taxonomy (NCBI): domain Eukaryota; kingdom Metazoa; phylum Platyhelminthes; class Monogenea; order Mazocraeidea; family Diplozoidae; genus Eudiplozoon; species Eudiplozoon nipponicum. The sequence goes on from JAQBSW010003481.1 coordinate 46,360, forward strand.
AGGCTTAAATTTCTATGAAGGCCAGAAATAAATGGTAGATTCAGGTGAAATCGCTGGCAGTGGTGTGTGTACTGGCGCCTGGATTCGGGTGCTTTCGTTGCACTCGCTCACCCGCGTTGAGTCCTTTATGTGGATTCTTTCAATGTTCACAATTACCGTTTCACCTAGACGAGCTTCAATATTCTCTAAGTTAACAGTTGCTGTGTTCATGTTTGCACTGCTCTTGATACCAGTTGTTTTACCGAAGATTTAGACGCCAAATTACTGCTTGCAACACAGAATTATCAATGATATACAAATATGTAGAGGTTTGTTCGCGTAAAGATCCCCATTATTAAAACGAAATAAAATATATTAATTCTTATTTATTTTCCTTTCATTACGCTCGATTGCTATGTCTCTTGAATTTTCGTTGCTTCACTCTTGCGTCGTTGCGTTTTTATTCTCTGGCATTCAAATCAGCCCTAAAGTAAGCCATCGACGTCTTCCCGGCCACAAGGCTAACCACTCTCTTAAGCAGTTTAACTTACAAATGCATACAAAGCATGGCTTCAGTGGCCTAGAAAACTAGGTCCAATACTGAATGAAATGCTCGCGGGTCCGAATTCCGCTGAAGAAATTCTGCCAAATGATGCTAATTACTTAATAAGGATTAATTTGATTGTGGTTTTGAATTATAGGGGCTCTCATAAACACTATGTAGCTTTTACTTGCAACACACAAGCACACACACACAAACACACACATACACACTTATATATAAGCAATTCCTACTTGGAACATCGTATTGAAATAACTGGTGTGTTGCTAAAGAGGAGAATTTTGGAGATTTTTAAAAATAAAACTGGCTTTCCAAGTGACCACAGCTTTTACATCCCCATAGCCTTTATTTTTTCAAAATATTTTTAAAGCGAAAAGCACTATGAGTGAATCTTGGATTACAATGAAAGGAACTTAAGACTTTAACAGTGGTGAAATTATATTGAGCTTGAAATATTTTTGTCATATTACGGTACGATTGACATTTATTTGATATTCTTTGATTCACAGCTAATTTTTTTTTAAATTTGTGCGATAATTACGAATTGTTTTATAAAGTTTAGGTCTTTTGTGTGAAAGTATTCACGTAGGTATGTTTACTTATTTTTAAGGCGCACTGTCTGAGTTTAAACGAAAATCACGCAATTTCCCAGGAAGCTAATAGTTGCTTTAACTTTCAATGGACATTTTCACTATCAACATCTATCTCTCTCTCTGTCTCTCTCAGCTATCATTCCACGTATGTCTGTCTATTAGCCTCTTTCTCTCTCTCTATCTCTCTCTCTCTCTTAAGCACACTGTACACGAACTATCGTTCCTCGACCGCTTTTGTTCTTGAACTAAATATCGGAACGAATAGTTCGACATGGGCCTCGTGTCAGGTAATTTGTTAATTTCTGATTCCTTTTTCTTCGAGGTTGTTTCGTTCATTAGATTTCTTCATGACTGTGTGTTTCTGAATTTTAAATGATCTCCTGAAACGAATAATAAAGATTTTCATTAAAGTAGTTGAAACTAAATTCTGTTAACTGATGACATGTATTTAGAAAAAGAAATTATTATCCTTTCGCTCGTTAGCACGATTCAAAATCAAAATTTAACTCAAATAAATGTTTTGTTAAGAAATATTTGAGCCGGATTATGGTAGCTTATTTGTTTGTAAAATTTTATGTATTGTCGAAAAAAATTCTTATTCGCAACCGATTACATCTCATACAACAATTTGTTGTATCAATTCGGTACGCAATCCGAAAATCAGGTAAATAGTCTATTCCCTGTCGCGCAACAGGTTTCTTTTAAAGCTTATTTAGGTACCAAATACGGTGCTACAACAATATCTTAGTCTGTACTGGAGATACTGATTATTAATGAGCGTAAATTGATAAAAAGAAGACTTGCACGGTTGATCTAAATATCATCCAAGAAATATGATGAAGAAAAATGTATTTTAATTAGTGCTAAAAATCTATTTCAACACAAAAGCACAATGTTTTAAATTCTTTACTAGTTGGGCAGCTATGCCATAAATTTGTTGCATGTATAAAACTATCTAATGTGAAATAGTTTCCAACACTTAGTAGTGCCCTGATACATTTAAACCGTTCTTTAAAGATATCAGGGTTAATAGATTTACTATGGTCTATCTTAAATTTCTATTAGTTACAATTCACTGATAAAAAATCTGCTAGTCTTGAACATTGAACAAGGTGAATTAAATATGCTATATGGGGTTAAAATAAATGTTGTGTGCGACAGGATATTTGAATATTTCTGGGGCCTTGTTTTTGAATACAGGAATACGGCATCCTCTGTGGGCAACAAACGTCAGGTACTTGCATATTGTGGTTCATTGTTTTTATTGTGTGTTTTTACATTGGTGCATCTACATGCTACAATGTGTCATATTTAATCTATTTAGTTATTTCAGTTTTTTGTTTACATTTATGTTCGAACAAATCTAACCTAGCTAACAAGGACACAGTCAGGACGGACACCAACAAATATTTCATCATCTTCTACAATTAACTGGTGTGTTCAAGGACTTTTGTCCAGTTTGTTGGAGTCTTACAAACCGCTGTCAACTTTAGTAGACCGACTTATCTTTCTCATGATGGACGCTTGTCAAATAAGTGAAAATGAATTTCAAGTCACAAATTATTATTTAAAACTGATTGCTGATCCAGATCAATGTCTTCGGCATATGCAGCAAACTGCTGCGTTCGCATCTAACGTCAGTTTTATGGGACGGCGAACTGCGCAATACAACTTTCCTAACAGTGGTTGCAACCGAGGTGTTGGATCTCCAACAGCTGAGCGAAAGCGATCCAACGTTGGACTTAACACAGGTAATGGTGCAGTTGATCTTGATTTTCCCAACGGAGGATCTCCTACGCCACATTCGACCCCCAAGCGATCAACAAGTTTACGCTATACATCAAATACATCTTCGCAAAATCTTCAGCAGCCCCGAAGCATCCATCATGAAAATCGCCAATATTCCAATGGAGCGTCTGTTTACTCAGATGGCCGATCAAGACGTTTGCAACCTGAGGCTGAGTGGTTTACTGTTAAAAATTTGTTTCTGCCCCGATTGCCTAATGGTATGCTTGGCATCTGTGGTATTGATGTAATCGGTAGATGGCCACTTTTTTGTGCTGCATTGAAATTACTGTACACGCTGATCAAAGACCAGCCATCTGAAAGTCATTTGCATCGGTAAGTTCGGCAGAGGACTAGAAGTTCTCGCAAACTTGGAAGTATATTGTACTGTTCTTACTTTGTTTTCCGGTAATCAAATAATCGTAAGGAGAAAATACTCAAAATTAATTTTTTGGTGATTATGAGCAGACTAGAATGCACTATCTGCAATTATTAGTTAGTTTACTACAAATTCTACTTCAAATATTGTCATTTAAATCAACCGTCAATCTTAAAATGCCTTTCCTATCGCTTTGAATATCCGTATTTCATTTTTGCGAAGTTTTATGCAAGCGTATTTAAAAGAGTAACACAATTTCCCGTTTTTGGCGCTAAATTAGTGAACACAGATTTAGTGCTAAAACGAACATTGGTTGCACGGGTTATGATTACAATTATTTAAAGCCAGGTAGCGATCTTGATGCAAACCCCAGTCCCGTTGTATGCATACATTTGTCCGTATAAAATAAGCAGTGTGAAAAATGTAAATGTGCAGTCATATACTTGCATAGGCTCCAATTAAGTCGCATTAGCCCTACATTCTTCTTCTGCTTGTCTGAATCGGACACAGCAGTGTAGCGTTTGTATGCGTTTTAACGTGCTCCTTGTAAAATTCATTGAGATCTCTTCATTGTGACACTTCCTACAATTGATCCTGGTTAATAGACGGTTGACGCTTAAAACTCTGCACTAAGAATTGAAGGTGCTTGGTACACACAGGATCCTTGTTTGATCGCGGTTGAACGCACTTCTACTATCTCATTAACTATCGCTTATCTATACCAAGTAATCATCAATATTAATGCTTTTCGAGGTTTCTTTCAAACTGTTCTTGTTCAAACGACATGTGTTGCAACTTCAACTACTTTCCGCAGTCCAACAAAATCAGAGTGTGTTAATTCTGAGTAGCGTAATTAAATTTACACTCACTTCGTCGTATAGATGACTCGCTGTCAATTTAATTATAACTCATACTGCTAGACTGAAGCCTTATGCAACGTTTCTCGTCTTAGTTTATTTCGTAGGGACGCTTTTTGGTAATCTTAACTCTGTATATTTAGCATTTGCTTTCCACAATAGATTTACCGAAGTTAACTGATAGTTGGTTAACTGCATTTATTTAATAGGAAATCATTTTGTTAACATTTTATTCTATGCTTTATTTTAGTATTGGGCAATTAATTTCGTGGACACTGCCGAAGCCGGGTGTTTTTGAAGCCAGTGTAATGGCATCTATATCTTCCGAATTATCGAGTAAGTTATTGAAATAGTGAACATACTTTTCTCACCTATTTAATAAGCCCCGTATCAGAAGGCCACTAAAATATACTGATAGTAAGGCTACCAATCACCTGAAATATACAAGTCGTTTAAGAGGTAGGATGGCAACAACACGATCCAAAACTAGCTTATGCAATATCTCCCACTTGTTTACACCTCACCGTAATATTAAAATTCAAGAGGGGCTTCAATAACGTGAAATCTCCTTGAAAATGAAAGTAAACAGAATCTAGTGGGGATAAGCGCTTCTTGAACCGACCGCATGGGGAACGCAATTCTCTATCTAATAATATATGTGTTTAAAGAATTTGTGTGAAATACGCAATTTACACTTTGATTGATTTCACAGTTGCTGGTAGTATTAGTTCAATTATTTTAAGTCCATATTCATTGATGAAATAATGGCTGTTTTATAACTTTTAAATGTGCCATTGTAGAATATATATATATATATATATATATATATATATATATATATATATATATATACAGATTCAGACTTTACTATAACCGTTTCATTCAGCTTAGATTTATTTGGCCCTAACTCTACAGTTACGTTTGCCTTTTGTGTTGATGAAATTCGTAGGACGTTTTCCAACCTATCATTATGTTAAACATGAACAATCTATTTTTAATCAATTATTTATATAAATTGGCTCGTATAAAGCGCGTCCCTTTAGTAAAAAAAATTGCAAATAATTATTATTTCGTATTAAATTCTACGGCTCGGCGTACACTTGCATCACAGTCGGATACAAAAGAGTCTATCATTCTTTGCAACACTGTCGATGTTTCGTAACTTAATTCTGGCCATAATTTAAAGCGATTGATTATTGGCTCAGGACATTTGTTGCAATTAAGGAGGTGAATTTTAGTGTCTTACTTATTCAGAACACTTATTCACCACCTGGGAAACCAACTTGTCTCCTCCTGCATAGTCAGGCTGTATATTCATTTTTTGGAACTCTTACTCTTCGGCTTCGAGAAGCATATACGTCTATTTTGACAATCAACTATCTGAATCTATTTTCTAATAACATCTAAACCCAGAAATGGGTGTCTCGATATGTGCTACAACAAAAGGTATAGGGTAGATAACATCATTTATTAATAACTTAGTGAAAAAGTCGCCTGCAGTCAACAGCGACATCCTCGAAGCTCTCCTTGTCTTTACGTTTTTTAACGAACAAGCGATGGGTAATGCGCTAATAAACTATTAAGGAAAATCCTTACGTGTTTCAGCCTTTCGTAAACTTCTTTTTCTTTAAGGTCCATCCGATTCTGAACAGATTGTTGTTCTTCTGGTCCTCTTCTCTCGATATATAATTCTGAGCACCCAATGAGTATATCCTCAGACCATGAACATGACTATCAATGTGCATATTTAGGTGGACCCTATTGCCCTATTGAGCTGGCCGTACCCTTGGAGATTTGTATCGATTTTACTGTCCCTTAGGCGATGTCTTTTTTGCACCTGATGCTTTTATATTTTGAGCTTGATTCTGAGCCCCTGGGTACCGCCATCCGTTCCGAACTCACTTTGTGGGTCGCGAATTATTTCTATAATGCATTTCGCTCCTGTCGGCTTTTGTAACCGGGCTCATCAGTGATGTCGTTGTTACTAATGTGACGGTCATCATGACCGAACTTTCGAAATCCTCTGTTCTTTCTTCAAAGCCTACTAACATGCTAAATAGTTCGGCATATATGGTGATTCCAGCAAAATAGGCATGATTGCCTCATGCGGTTTCAAACCGAGCAAAGATACAGTTATCAGAGAAAATCACAGTTTGATGCATACCATTGTATGCGGGAGCATCTCATTCTGTATTGGTTTCAGTATGAATAATTCTAAACACAACTGGGACTTCGCACGGAAGTTATTCAACACTCTTTGTTAAAATTCTGCATACGGCATTTAACAATAGCCACTTTTGAGACTAAATACGCACCAAGGGTCCTATATAGGACTGGCATTAATTCAACAGGAAGTCCTCGCAGAAGCGCCCGTATTAGGATGAAACATTCGGCACAATGATAGGAGCAGACTTCGAGCTGAAGTGAACATTAAGTAATTAATATTTGTAAATTTGTTCTACTAAATCGATGCTCTTGATCCGTGCAATATCCTATATATACTTTAATAAAGATAAAGCATTTTTGTGAAATTTAAAAATGGCTTCTGATGGGTTGGAGACGTTGATTAAATGACTGACTGCACAAATGAACAAATTGAATGCAGTATTAGATATAATTAGGTCTCGGCTGGATGATATCTTAGTAATAAATTCTGATGGAATCTGCATAAAAGACCCATCCAATATAGGGGGACACAAAAATGGCGACCGCGCCGAAAAGGAATCAGAAAGAAATATACCGATGTTTTCAGCCGAATCTAGGATTTTTTTCCGACCTTCATCAGAATTTAAGCCAATGATAGCACCTTTGGATTTGGAAAGGCCACAGTCACGGTGCGAAAAATTTAAAGTATCAGTTTGAGCACAATTATTTACATTAGAAGCACCTATTGTGCGTGTGGCTGTCCAGGAATTAGTGGACCGGACAGTAGCAGTCCAATTGGAATTTCCGGTCGACCTCACGTATGAAGAGTAAAAAAGACGAGTGTTGGATCACTTCCGAGCCAGGCCTCAGGAGATGTTCTTAGAATTGTATAGTCTCAAAATATTACTGGGTGAGATGCCCCTTGATATTATGGCACGCATCAAACGTTGGTTCTCCAAGCTAACTGAATCTTTACTCTGGTTGCAATCGCATGAGGCCATCAATTTATGCTGCTGCATCCTACCAGATGCGGTGCAATATCCGGTGCCCAGCGAGGCCTAAAAGATAGACTTCAGGCTCTTCAAAGTTCGGCCATGATGACAAACAAAGTGGTAGCTGCAAATCCACGCATAGGTCCGGTTACAACATCTAGCAGGAGCGACATACCTTACTGAAATTCTTCGCGGCATAATCAACATGTCCTCGACAGACGGAAACAGCCAGTGGCGTGGAAGCAAAGTCGACATATAAGTACACCAGCTTCAACGAATACATCGGCCAAGCGTTGGCAAAACTGGTGTAGTTCTCCTAGTGCAAGGCCAGTTCAATGGAGAAATAGGGTCCACAATCTCAAAAATAAGGCTAGTATAGATCAGGACACAAATATTAGTCCTTTGGAGGCTCTGATGGGTTGATCGAGTTAAGACCAGCAGAACAACCTAAAAAGTTTTCCAAACCAAATGGCCTTCGAATAAAAAGAAGTATGGGAAAAGTTGCCACATGTAAGGATTTTTATTAAAGTTAAATTTTTAGAACTCTTCAACGGACAGCCAGTAATAATGCATTCGAATACTGTACCTAAAATGTCGGTATTACCACTGGCTTGGACACTAAACAACGTAAAACCTACGAGAGCAAGTTTATGTCAGATATCGGTCGCATCCCATGCCGGCTGTGTGATCTGTTCCTACAGCTAGCGGAAGGCAAATGGGTTGCCGTGCTTCATCTTAAACAGGGATTTTGTCAAATAGGGGTGCAGCCCGATGACCGATGGAAGTTAGCCGTACAGATACTCCAAGGTCATTTCCAATTCACTCGGGTACCATTTGGTCTTAAAAACGCACCGAAAGTATTCCAAAGAATGATGGACTCGTCCGTGTCTGACTTAACTTGTACAACAGCTTACGTAGACGATGTTATTATATGGGCCACTACTAAACATGAATTACGCGTTAGGCTGCAGAACATTTTGGCCAAAGCTGTAGAATGGCGATTACACTTTAATCCAGAAAAGGTTCAGATAGGTCGGGAAGTGGGGTACCTGGGTCACTCAGTCTCGTCAGATTCGAATTTACAACCTGTCAAGGATTATCCGGTGCTTACTACTAGAAAACAATTGCGCCGGTTTATTGGTATGATGAATTTCTATAGACCATATCTCGGATGGCGGTTACGCAACGGCCCTTATCTCAGTTAACTAGTGCCAAGATACCATTTCGTTGGACGGAGTAGGCTCAACAAGCGTTTGTTCTATGTAAGCAGAAATTAATAGATGCAACTATTTTGACTTTCCCGGTAGGTAATATGTCAATTGTTACAGACGCGTCAGATATTGGGATTGGAGCGGTGTAACAAGCTGATGAACGTCCTGCGCAATATATAAGTCGCTCACTCACTAAGGCGGAACAAAACTATACCGTCACAGAAAAATAATTACTTGTCGTACAATGGGCGCTACGGAAATTCAGTTATTTTGTCATCGGGGGACACGTGGACGTCTTTACCGACCACAAAGCGCTAGTGCATTGGAGATCAGTTGGTATTGAGAACAAACGAGTACACCGAGCCATTGAAGAGCTGGAAGAATACGATGTATCAATTTATTATTGAGCCGAGATCGAGAATGCGGCAGCTGATGCGTTCAGCAGATTTTCGGCTGTGCTGATTTCGCCATTTATCAAAGTCTCTCAAGAACGGGAAAAGGGTGCCACATGCCAGGAAATAGTCGATCAGTTAAAAAACGACACAATGGTGCCCGCATCATATAAAACATTGAGCCTGCAAAACGGTCTGTTGGTGCGGAAAGAAGGACAAACTGTGCACTGGTTTGTGCCAGAGTTTGTAAAAACAGAATTGATGGCCTTTTTGCATGTAACGTTGGGATTCATTGAGACATTGCAGTCACGATTGTATTGGCGTGGTATACCCAAAGAATTTCGTATCTATTGTCAACAGTGCACTACATGTCAACGTTATAAGCCACAAAAAAGAGAAAAGGTCACTCTGATTGCTTTCAATGCCATTGCACAGAACGATTTTCTGCATATCGAGCTGGTAGGTCCACTGCCGGTAGCTTGGATTGGGTGTCCTATGTGTTTTCCATGGTCGATAGGGTTACCACTGAAGAAAATCACAACAGACAATATTATAACGTGCTTAGAAGAACGATGGCTCAGTCGATTTGGTGCACCTTAAGTTATTTTTACCCTCCAAGGTGCACAGTTCGAGTCGAGAGAATTTAATCAGTGGTGCTATGGCGGTGGTGTCACCAGGGCGTGGTGGATTTCCGACCGGCAATCGGATCTCCTATAAAATACCACATGAGCCCGACGACGGCAACATGACTCGGCGTGTGTTCCCCGCCACAAAAGGGTTCAACAGCCACAGGATTACATGGACTCCTGGACAGTACCCCGTACTTCCGAATGGCGAATGAGCTCTCAACAGCCACCGGCAACCATGCAACTTACTGCTGCCTTGCAGACTGCGCTTGGATGTGCAAAGGCTAGAGGTGCGTCCTCGATCAAAAAGCCGAGTGGTGAGGGGACACCACTTGTACCAAATTCCCAAGAAACTCCATGAAATGTCACATGGAGCTAGCTTATCCTCCAAAAGGAGTCAGCCGCAGTAAAGTAAAGTAAAATCAGTGGTGCAAAGACCTTGACATAAAGCATTCCCTTGCAGCCACTTATCACCCGAAAGCCAGAGCGACGGCTGAGCGAGCACACTCGACGATGAAAGAGGAACCGCAATGTTAGCGTCATGAGAGCCCTGGAACGTGGAGAGACAAATTACATTTGGGCGTGTGGGCCATGCGCTTTACTGTATCAACAGCTAACGAATTCGCTCCAATGACCATGCTCTATGGAGAGCATATTAAACTGCCGGGTGACCTGTAATCCAAGGATCCCATGAGCGCTGTAGCAAAGCGGATATTCTGGAGCGCCTTAAATATAGGCGCCACACAACGACAGGGCTATACAAGGCGACCGACACGCATTCGCCTAAGGGTCGGCGTCTATGTCATAGACGCGAAGGTCGAGCCCGTGGCACTGCATGCTGTCAATGATAGGCCGTATCACGTGGAAAGGGTAGACTCAGAGCACAATACAGTTATCGTTAACATGCCCGATAGGCCACGAGCTGTCGCACTTGATTGTTTTAACAGGGTGCCATTGCCGATTCAATAGAGGGAGGGGAGAGATGTAGCAATAGCCACCTTTGAGACTAAGAACGCACCAAGGGTCCTATATAAGGCTGGCATTAATTAAACAGAAAGTCCTCGCAGAAGCGCTCGTATTAGGATGAAGCAGTGAGCACAATGATGGAAGCAGACCAGCATCTGAAGTGAACAGAAAATTTTCAATATTTGTAAAATAATTTCGCTTAATCGATGCTGTTTATCCGTGCAATATCTTTAATATTCTTGATTAAAAATAAAGCATATGTGTAACATTTACAAATGATTTCTGATGGGTTGGAAATGTTGACTAAAGAACTGACTGCACAAATGAACAATTTGAGTGCAGAATTAGGTATAAATAGGTCTCGGCTGGATAATACATTAATAATAAATTCTGATTGAATCCGCATAAACGCCCAAACTAATATAGGTTAACACGAAAATGGCGACTGCGTCGAAAAGGTATCAGAAAAACTATGCCGGTGTTTTCAGCCTAATCGACGACTTTTTTCCAGTAACATTATAGATATATATATTATGCAGAGTATATATATATACATATATATATATATATAATAAAAGATTTAGCTCGCTCGCTGTACCTTCATACTTTTCATTGATTTTATTCAGGTGTAATAACTTTTGTTTACGTTTTTTTTTATTTTCCCTTTCAACAGTGTCGAAGGAAATACGACAAATTTATTTGTTCATCCATTTGCGCAACCAATGCTTGAATTTGCTTATCAACCTTGCGACTAAGCCAGCACCTTCCAATTACAGGTTTGTTTTAATGTCATAACAATTTTTTTGTTGCTAGTAAATAACAGCTTTTTTAATCGTAATGGACCAATTTATAGTTTAAATCGTAAATGTTTGCATATTTTCTGTTGTTTTGAAGCTTATTATTTGCATGATCAATTGAGCAGAAAATCGGTTTTTTTTGTAGTCAATAATTATGTCTCTATTTGATTTTTACGTTTTAAAAACTAACAAATGTTTTTAGGAAACACAATCGAGACAAATAACTAACCTGTTCTCCTGTTTTGTTTAGCTAGTTGACATTTAGCTTATAGCCTAATTTTTGGATGAATTATATGCTCTTAAAATAAAAACCCATCTCTGTAGTGCCGTTCTCATATGTTAAGATAGAAATAACTTTATTCAGATACAATAAACATTTACTTCTGAAAATTCCATTATGTATCTAAATATAAACATATTTATATACTTTAAAAAACGGATTAAAAACACGTGAAGGCACAGCCAAATATGACAACTTCCTGCCATTATCGGGAATGAACTTCAGTTGAGGTACAATGCATGAGCAAGCTTCTTTGTGCTAACAGAAATTGGAATTAAATTGTTCTATGCACAACACTTAATAAATTATTAAAACTCTTGTGTTATTGCATTTGATAAATATATGAAAGGCAATATCCTGGAAATGTACGCGCGAACCGCATAGCAGTTCGTGTTCCAAAAAAACTGGCGGAGCAGAGGCAATTTTGTCATGATTTACACTCACTAACACACTGTGCATTGTTTTGTTTATGTTTTTTTTAAATTTTAGTTTGTTATTTTTCATATGGTTATATGGCAATCAAAATTAGTTACTAATGGCATTTATACTGTTGTGCATGACATGTAGATAAAGGCAGAAACTGAATAAATGGGATCATATTTCAATTTATATATATATATATATATATATATATATATATATATATATATATATATATATATATATATTGTTGTATCACATATGCCGTGCATTTTACCGTTATTTCGGCTGAACATTTACTGTTTTCCGGCCAATTTGGTAACCATTGATAAGTTTCGTCTAAAACGTGATTGAAGATTTTTACCAGTTTCCCGAGGCCTATGTACAAATGATTGTTTCATACAATTGGGTGTAACAAAATTTCTTCTATAATATCTTAGAATAGCTTATGTACTGGCCGACCAAATCTTAAAAAAACTTTGTATGTTCAGGTTTTATTAGTGGAGACGTTTGCAGTCCATAATAGCGAACCAACCTGGCTTAACATTCTGTTTGAAGTACTCGTGAATTTAATGCAGTGAATATTATTCCGATGTTTTATTGGTGGTTGCCATTGAATAATCAACCATGCTTCATTGAATGGAACAATAACAGACCAAGAATATATATTTCACAAAGTATTTTAGGTAGGGTCAAACTCATGCAAGATTACAATTTATTGCTTTTTCATTTTTAGTCAACTCATTCGTGCAGTTTGACATTCATACCGGGTGTTTATGTTCCTGCAGGTCTCTCTCCAGTTCCGCTAATCTAGCCACACCTGCTCTCCAAGCGACCTGTCCGGGGTCAAGTCGCACGTGTGTAGCAGGTTTTATTCGTATTTAGAGAGATTTCGAACAGAGCTTCTGTTTTAAGTAATGCTAAAATGTATAAGTACCTGGCGCAGCGCCGCTTTTCCGCCTCTTTCTTGTGTGGGAAATTGGTAGCACTCGTAGGTAGGTACAATCTTGAATCCTTCGCATTTACAGGTGCACAGTTTATGTTTGACCTTGATTGATGAGTTCTCATTTTTCTCTCTTCACTCTGAAGTTGTCCATCAGCTGCTTGTCTGAAAATGGTTTTGGAATATCTAGTTTCAACGTCATTTTCAGACAAGCAGTTGATGGACGGCTTCAGAATGAAGAGACAACTGAGAACCGATCAGTCAATGTCAGACATTTTCTATTTATTTTTACCGAAAAACGTAAATGTTTACAACAGGCATGTAATGCTGCAAGCTAAACTCCTATTGAGTGTTAAAAATCATGCACATCAAACTTCGATAACTTAATTACGTTCACTATTTCATTGATTAATTACGGCAGTAAGTGATGTTTAGATGCATTGCTTCATTTAAGTTGTGTCATCTTCCTTTAAAATGCTATTTTAAACAATTACTCTATTATTGCGTCATTGTTAGAGGCCAGTTTCATAAATATATGACATAAAAATTCAAGTTTAATATTTAAATTTGAAGTGAATTTTGGAATAAAACTATCATTATTACGCTTAATGCACAATATGGCAAATATTTAATAAAAGATGTGACAAATTATTAATTATCCCGTTGGGAGAAATGCGCATTTATTGGAAAATAATTCTCCGTCAGTATATTTTTGCGGGTTCTCTGGCACTAAAATGCGAATTTCTCTCGTTTTATCAACAGTCAATGACAAAACATCGTTATTTGGCAAAAGAAAGACAATCACAAAGCCTGTTAATAAAGAACTGATTTCCTTTATGATAGTTAACCATATTCTTTCTTGTTGACCTATATAATCTTCCGTTGAGAATGTGCTTTCTGTTATCACAAATATATCAACACTTCATTCATAGAATAGTTTTCGTTCTCTGTTGTTACATGTATCTGCCGATTTTAGTTAAATGCTTTAATTGGCGAAATCAACATTCTAAATAATAGGTTGTCGAAGTGGCTACGTTTGATATACAGAACGCGCTAATGGCTCTATTTAGGGCTCATGTGACTGCCGGAGGATTATCCTCACAGATGTGTAAGACTCAAGCAGCAGAAAAATCAAGAGAATGCTAGAGGTAGCAGCTGAGTCTCAGGCATTCGTAATAAATAAATTATTATTTTGTAATTTCGTTTTAATAGATGGCGCGTTTTAAACTAGCAAGTTCTATTATTATAACCAAGTTTGCGATCCTGATATAAACATATCACCCATTAAGTGCGTACATTTTTCAGTATAAAGTAATATTTGCATTGTGTAGAAATGGAAATTAATCCTTTAAACCGGTGTTGTCCTTATTGGGAACTTATCACGTAATGGCCAGAATTAGCTGCAGACAGGGCTCGAACCTGGGCACGTCTGCTTTGGAATCTCGTGCTCTAACCACTGAGCCACTCTACCGCACGCTACACAAAATTTTCAGCTATATGCTAAATAATACAATACGGTTAGTCTTTGTTCCTTGTGGTGGAGCTCATTTAGACCCAAAGTTCCAACTATCCATCCCAAATCTGTAATTTGTGTACAGATACATGGTTAAGTGGTATTGCAATAAAAAGTTATATGATTAAACGAACATTGGTAGCGCAGGCGGTGATAGCAATTACTGCAATCAAGTTTGCGATCTTGATATAACCAACTTACCCATTAAATACACACATTTATCAGTATAAACTAAGATTTTCATTGTGTAGAAAAGGCAATTCATCCAGTAGACCGGTTTCGTCCTTATCGGGAACTCATCACGTACTGGCCAGAATTTGCCACGGACAGGACTGGAACCTGGGAACGTTTGCTCCGGAGCAAGTTCTATGTCAAAATTTGTTGGTTAATAATGATGTAGAAAGCAAAAATGTAGGTTCTAAATTTCCTTTAGAATAACTAGTTTGTATTTTAGTGGGAAAGGTGAATAACTTTACTAAAAATTTGCAAATAATAAATCTTGTCTGGAAGAAGCGATTACTGTTATAAAAGCTATTCCGCATAAGGAACCCAACATACGTGGTCGAAAATAATGAGCGTGTTCATCAGTTAAACTTAATAGAGAAGTCAAAACAATTCAGGAAAAGTTTTCTAAATTATAAAATTCCATAGAATAACTAAGACTTTTTAAGGCATTGTTTAAATATTATAACTTGGCCAGTATACCATATTTTATATCAGTAATTCTCTAATTCCTTATCTTCAGTTATCCCGGCCATCAATGAAACAGCAACTCACTCACTTCTCGCTCTTTATTTTCTCGATAATATTTTGAATATTGAGCAATATTACAGTCACTCTAGTTAGTATGGTCATGTATGCAGATCCACCCAGAGTTCACATTTATTGTATAATTCAGCCTTAACTTGATTATTTCTAACTCTGCAGTTAATTTTGCCATCTGTGTAGACAATATCTTAACGAAGTTTCCTCTACTATCACAAGAAACCTTTAAACTAGACAAACAATTTATTTATAATCAATTATTTATAGAAGTGTGCTTGTATAAAGTGCGTCCCTTTATTAAAACAAATTTCATGTCTTATTACTTGTTCACTTTGGAGGCTCGCTAGTGGTTTCCATTATTCTCCTGAGTCGGCTTCATTTGAATACTTTCACTTGTGCGTGGACTTTCTCTTGTATTCAAGCCAGCCCTAAATAGAGCTATTTAGCGTCTTCGGCCGCAAAGGTGGCCACTGACATTTAAAACTGCTTTATCAATTATGCCTTTGTTAAATAGTAACAAATTTACTTTAGTACCAATCAGTCTTTCAGAAAAGATCTCATTTTCATTGTATTTCATTTGTTAAACGAACAAACTACGTTAATTCGACCTCTTTAGTTCATTCTGATTTTTGCATATCGTACTTGTCATGCATGACCCAACATATTATTTGGTACGCTGTACCTTATACGAATAGAACAGAGATTATTCTTCACTCTATTTTCGACATTTATTTTTTTAAATGACCCTGTGTTCTTTTCTTCCCGACATTTTACCTAGAACATGCAACGATTTGGTTGCCAATTTGGGGTTTGATTGGCTGTTACTGTTTTTCCGACCGGAAGTTCATCCGTCAACTAGTGCACTGGCTATGCATCTACTGCTCATCCTTGTTTTGAATCCAGGATTCCGTTGTGTGCGCGCAAACCTTATAGATGACTGGGGCCAGGCAGCTTTGCCTATTAATTCAAATACTGGAAACAACAGCAATGCATATAGTATTATACGTCAGGCACAAACAACCTGCGATCAGATAGTTTCCCCGATACCAAATGAATCAAGTAGTGGAGGTAACATGCAAGCGCCAAGTGGTAACCCGGGTCTTTGTAATCAAGGTATCTTATTAAAAAAGTTTATATATTTTATAATTGTGCTTCTGCTCCATGTTATAAATTGATTTAATTGAAAAAAGAACACAGGAATTTATATTTTTTTAATGTATTTTCTTTAAGAAAATTCCCTTTTCATATGCACTATCTTATGATCACTTCGTTGAATTTGAAATTTCTTCCAATTCGTTTCATATTATGTGTACGTAAATTTATATGCACGAAATTGACATGCTTATATTCACTTAAATATACAATAAATATGCACAAGAACAAGGATAAATACTTATATACAAACTAAACACTTCACACGAAAAGCTAATTTTGCATGCCTGAATAAATGCCTTCAAATTCACATATATGTTTGTGTGTTTGTGTGTTTGTTGTCAACATAAATTGGACGGGCATGAGGTGGCAATTTCATCACATCAAGTAGGCCGTTTTCGTCATGATTGGAAACTCGTCAACCACCCGCTGGATTTGTCGCAATAAGAACGATAACTGGGAGATATTTTCATTGGAGTATTGCATTTCATTCACTAGAAAACCCAAGTTTTGCATTATGTTTAATTTTCTGTTTTATACCTATATATGTTTTTTGGTCCCTTCATCATTCAGGTGTAGCCTATTCGGCATAGTTTTTGAAAATAATTACCAATTGGCCACCTTTGATCTGCCTTTACAGAACGGGCAATATGATGCATGAAGAAATGATATAGAATTCTAATATTATGACAGGATTTTACCTCATAAATGTCGTCTTTATAAGCTACATATTGAATTATTTAGCACATGAAATTCGTCTATCAGTCCGGCGTCGTCCTTATTAGGGCTTCTTTAAATGCTTGCAGGAATTCTCCGCGAACGGGGCTCGAAGTATGGCTCATTTTCATTGAAGTACTGTTCACATGTACTTGCCACACCTACTCTATACCACTCGCAATTATTACATGTTTACTAGCCTGTATTTTTTAATGATTTGAATGATTGGTGCGCGGTGAGAGCTAAATAGGTTAACTCTTCGCGATTTGCAAATAACAAGTTGAGAAAATAATAAAATGTCACTCAGAATAGTAAAAACGTTTCTAAAAGTACAATTTACATATTTTCTGCATATATATTTATGAAAAGCTTAACATTATTAATTAACCTGATGTTTATTTCATTTAGAGTATTGGCTTTACGTTTTTGAACCTTATTTGCGAACAGCGTTCCTTACTATTATTTATACTAAATAAAATCTTTCACAAAACGACTTTTACTAGACGTTTTATTTATTATATTTTCTCTATATATTATTTCGTGTTATTCCCTACATACTCTTGTCAAACAATTGCATTATTAGAGCGCTATCTGTTTGCAATGAATGATGAGCCATACCGATTTTTTGCAAACGTATTTACCGGTTGTTTTACGTTCACCTCTGATAAGTTTGATAGATTGCATGATTTCTCCCACCTGCATTTGATTGAAACCCTGACAAATAATTCTATAAATACCGGATATTTTGCAATGCTGCATTCCGTTCTATGTAATTATTAAGTGGGCTTCTTAAATAAGTACTTATTTGATATTTCCACTTTCTTTTCCAAATCTGTTGACTTCACCTCTATTGGTTGGGTCGTTTAAGGGGATTTGCTCAGAATTTATTATTAGTGTCATCCAGCCGAGACTTAATTATCCCTATTTTCGCAATCAAAGTGTTCAATTTTGTAGATAATACTCTTAACAATTTTTCCAATCCACCAGAAGCCATTTTATTCAATTCAACTCAAATGCTTTATATTTTAATCAATTATTTATTAAAATTTCCTCGTATAAGGAGCATTCATTTAGTTAAACAAAATACAAATTTTTCTTATTTCATTTTAATTTCTGCGCCTCGAAGGCTAGTTCCATCCGTGTGCTGACTGCTTCATATTAATTTGTGCACTTCTTCGAGGGCTTTCTGTTGAATTCATTCCAGCCCTAGATACGTCCCTTGTTTTGTTCTCGGTTTTAAAGGTGGCTATTTATATAAACTCAACATTTGAAATAACTATGTAATCTCCATGAAAATATTCTTGATGAGTTTTGGCCCTATTTAGTTCAGAATCAAACTTCGTTCATTACCGCTTCTATTAAATTCATTGGATATTCATTTATTTGAAATAAATTAACTTGCGTTTTGAATCTGCTGCAGATTATTCTGATGACATTAGTTAATTTTAAAATAATAGATTAGAAACCTAATAAGGTAAAGTCGCATGAAAACGACCTGGAATTGAATTTTGTTGTTATACCAAATTCTTACTTGTAAATGGAAATAACAACTAAAGCTTTACAATTTAGATCAACTATATTATGAAAAGGACCATATATGGAATATGGATGTTGCAAGTACTCACACGACTGTGTATTAGGGCAATATTATAGTTAACTTGACAGGTAGAATGCAGAGATTGTATTATTTCGCAATATGATACTAGGCCATACTCTAAAATCATTATGGTTGTCTCTTTCTCTGTATATATATATATATATATATATATATATATATATATATATATATATACATATTTAGTTTGTTTGCCTTCCAATTTATATAAAGATATGTTCAATAGTAAGATACTAAGTTAGACAATGAGAAAGAGGCGTTTCTTGTATCTTATAAAAATTTCTTTTTGTTTTTGCACATGGGAAGGGTACAATGAATATATATATAGAGAGAGAGATATATATATATATATATATATATATATATATTTAATATTCCGAAATAGTGAATTTGTTCTATTCTGGTATATTTTTAATTATCCAGTCTAATAATTATCTTATTTCTGTGTTTAAAACGTTTTTAATGTAATTAGTGTTTTCTCTTTATTCCTTTTCTAACATTAATTTTTAGTTATAAGCAATTGTGCTTCAATTGCAAACAGTGGCGATACGAACTTTAGTGGCAGTCGTTGTACGGTAAATGATTCTAATACGAAGGAAAGTGAAGCATCCCAGTTAAACAGATTTTCTTCACTGTTTACGAATGCAGCTAAGCAAGTACACATAAACTCTTTGAACGAGGCACTTCTCTTTTATCTGCATAAACAGGCAGGCAGCACAGGTGGTATTTCAGTCAATTCAGCCGCAGTTAGCAATTCATCGGCTAATAGTACCTGTTCCACGGCAGGAATTACACAAAAGGATGCAGGATCGGTGCTTGGAAGTTCTGGCGGAAACCAGACTGTTGTGAACCTGTCAGTTGGTGCGTCTGTAGGTCTAACAACCTCGAGTGGCACCAATATTAGTGGTAACTGTGGAGGAGGCGGGGATTCTAACCAGTTGGAGACTAGTGGCGTTGCCGCGTTCAGGTACTGCAGACCTGCGGGACGTTGGCTCCGTGGTTGCGATAACATGCTCAGTCGACAATACGGCTTATTCTTCGGTAACTGATGGAAGTCTGTTTTACCTTTAGGCCATTTTTTAATTACAATTCTATTTTATCTTACTATTTAATAATCACATTTAGAAATTTATTCCAAGGTTTATAACGAATGTATTATGCAGTACCTATTTTATTGGTGTTCTAAATAAAACATTCAAAAAGAACTTAAATGATCCGAAAACATACACTGGTGTGAACCCGATTGAGAGACTATCGAACTAACCGAATTGCAACAGCTAATTAATCTTGGATTAATACAATATAGGGTTTTGGTTTGGAAGTTTCCTTAAAAGTTAATGGTGTCAATTTTTTTCCATCATTGATGATACGGCTATGTTTGAAAATGTTGCGGAATAGTAGAAGTTCACATTTCATTCTGATGGATCTGTTTTTAACCTGAAACTCTATGAATATTCGTTTCGATGAATATGATTCAAATAAATACTTCTGACTTACTGAACCTTCGATTTTGTACATACCAATAACGCAGACAAATTAGTTCATTTTAATGAATTCGTTTGTTTTTAATTATGTTAAAAGATTAACATAAAATCTACAACTTGGGTCAAAAACGTATATACAAAATAAGTTTTATGATCATCCATGTTAGTTGGGTAGTTTGTGCGGATTCTTTTAGAACTGAAAATTTTTATTTCGTACACTACAGACTAAATTACCACTTTAGCTGGGGGTAAGTTTATCATCTGTATTGACAATATGCTGCCTATCCCTTCTAAACTATCAACAAAAGCCTTTTTAATAGACAGAAATTCTTTACTATTAATCAATTAATTAGATGAGTTTGCTCGCTGAAAACGCACCCCTTTATTCATTTCGTAGGTTCGACCAATTTTCCCCTTAACTCTATCTTCATCATAATTCATGCACTTCTGTGTGGTCTTTCGAGTGAATTCACGTCGACCACGTAAATGGGCCGTTGGAGCGTTCTCGGCCTGACGGAAAGCTAACGTACCATCTCTCCTTCCCCCTCAGTAGTTAGTATCTTTACTGATCAAGTGCTAGCGTGCGAGGTCCGTCTGGCATTTTGACGAAGACGGTGTTGCGTTCTGCCTCCATCCTTTGCGTATCATCATTGACAGCAAGTACTTCTATGAGCTCCACCTTCGCCGCCAAGACTTAGTCCCTGGCTCGTAATCGGGTGCGTGTAAGTCATTGGATATTGGCTTGTCGCTGGTTATTGCATACAGCTTGATTTTGTAGTTTTCACCACTCCGAAATATCTGCTTTGATGCAGCATTTGTAGGGCTCTGGAATTACGTGTTCGCCTGTCAATCGTATCTGCACTCTATAGATCATGGTTGTCGAAGCAAATCTTGTAGGTTTTATTACTATAAATCATATGACGCGCTCGACTAAATATAATTAGTCTCGCCAGGAACCCGTGGCGTCATGATGCAAACACCTTAATACCACTTGCATCGTGTGGTGTGCTCGCTCAAACATTGCATTAGTCTGAGTGTGGTAAGTTGCTGCCCAGGAATGTTTTATGTCGAAGTAATTGCACAAATGATTACATTTCCTTGACTCCAACAGTGCACCCTAATCGGCGGCAATAAATTTTGGTGCACCAGATCAACTGAGCCAGCGCTCTTCTAAGCACTTTATAAATTTATTTGTTGTGATTTGCTTCCATGGTAACAGCTCAACCCATAAAGCAAACTTATCGATTACATACTGGGGACCCACCAAGTCGATATACAAAATTGGTTTTGTGTAATGAAAATCAAAGCCCTTGAGGTAATGTTTTCTTTTTTGTGACTTAAAATGCTGTTGTGCAGTGAATGTTTGACAAAAGTTACGTTCTTCTCTTCTGGACCAATACATTTGCAATGTTAATGTTTCGATGAGGCGTTTGTCGCCGGAATATCCCATCGATTCAATTCGTATAGAAATCCGACACTACACATTGCCCTGTTTAAACCATCAATTATTGTATTACTTATTTATATATGTGGCGAAAGCTGCAAAAAGTTCGTGACTGCATAGAAATTGTGCAGACGACATTTACAGTCAAGTTCAATGTATGCAAGACTGCTAGAGGTGAGAGCGCATATCTAAATTTGATTTCCATATATATTCAATTCGGCTTGATCCTCGCTGTTCAGTGTGCCGTCGTACTCTGATGATGATCATCGAAGATCGAAACGCGTCAGTGCGTGCGACTGGCGTTAATTTTGCTATGTTGTTCTACGACAGTTAAATACAATGGGATTGGTGTTTACTTCAAGCTCGCAAACTTGATTTAAAGTATTGCACTGTTTATCTACCTTTTTGTACCAGTAATCAAATCAACGCATTACGTAGTGCAGACACGAATGTACCGATTTTTAATTGGCTGATCATTGCACGGCCTGTGGCATCAATTCCCTGTTCTTCGTAGAACTTTTCATGTGGCGATACTCGAACAGCAGAAATTCGGCTCAAAGTATGGGCTGCAGCATTCTCGATATCGACGTGACGGTGAATCGTTACATCGTATTCGTCGAGTCCTTAAATAGCTCGATGTACTCGTTTGTTTGCAATACCTATTTACCGCCAATTTTATAGTGCTGCGTGATTGGTAAAGATGTATGCACGCCCACAAATGACAAAATTTGTAAATTTTCGTAGAGCCAATTGTACTGCTTCCAGTTATTTTTCGGTGGCGGTATAGTTTTTCTTCACTTTCATGAATGTGACTTACATATTGCGCCAGGCGCCCGTCTACTTGTGACACTGCTACTATAACAAAATCTAACACATCTGTCATATCTGACATACTTCCTACCGAGAAAGTCATAATATTGGCGTTTATGAATTTCTGCTTGCATTCTTTAAATGCATCTTGAGCCAATGCTATCCAACGAAACGATATCTTAGCCTTAGTTAACGCGGACATGATCTATAGAAATTAACCATACCAGTAAACCAGCATAATGTTTTCCTATTAGTGGGCACCGGATAGGCTATATTTCCGCATCTAAGGTAACACAACTATCTGGTTAAACTGTGTGGCTCAGGAAAAGCATTTAGCGTCCTTTCTGCATTTTTTTAGGATTAAAATGTGATAGCCATTCTACAGCTTTTGACAACTTCTTCTGCGACCGTGTACGCGAATGTTGTTTGGGCATTACCGATATTATTACATCGACAACCTATGTTGTAGTACATAGTAAGTTGGGTACAACTGAGTCCCTCGTTATTTGGAATAAATTCCGTTCGTTTTTAATGCCAAATTGTAGTTGAGTGTATTTGAAATGGCTTTAGGGTAACTGTGCCGCTGCTTTCAACTTTACTACGGGCCGAACGACAATTCGAAGACAGACCTGCTGTAGTTCAAGCACGATAAACCACTTACCCACTGCTCGCTCTAAAAGCAGATTTTGTATGGTCGCTATGGGATACAGGTCATTTTTTGCCACCTTTTATTTGCGGGATATCAGCCGCTGGTCTAATTGAATCATCCTTTTGGTAACGAGCGCTATTAGAGCTCGAAACAGAGATGCGGATGGGGCAAGAACGCCGACCTGTGTCATATCTTTCGTTTCCTGTGTCACTGACGCTAGTATGTTTTAATGAGCATAATATACCCTAGCTATACGCTAAAGCGATCTGCCGAAGATGAAGATATTTGGAGAAATTGACGAGCTGGAATGTTGCGTTGTAATGACTTTGAAAATCTTTCCATCACTCGGGGAGTTGATGTGACCTCTTCTGTCCCAGATTACTGCATATCCATTGTATGTATTTCCTCCTGTTTAGCCTCATGAGGCATATTTGTTTATTTCTGATAATCAGTGGTCCTAACCAATTCTCCGATCATGTCTAAACCCATTATTGGTGTTTGGGTATTCGCCACATTGAAAGACAAGGAATATAA
Organism: Eudiplozoon nipponicum; assembly: GCA_029291075.1. NCBI lineage: Eukaryota > Metazoa > Platyhelminthes > Monogenea > Mazocraeidea > Diplozoidae > Eudiplozoon > Eudiplozoon nipponicum. The sequence continues at coordinate 69,970 of JAQBSW010003481.1, forward strand.
CATCACTTACTAATAAATTGTTGTACCATTCTCAGGCAGCCACCTTCGCCGCTCCAGAAGCCTGACACATATTTTCTCTTGTTGGTTTTTCTATTTTTAACGGTCGAGCCAGATGTAATACCGAATAATCAGCTCCATTGTCAAATTGCATAATCACCAACTGTCCGTTAAAGAGTTTTGAAATTGTAAAATTGATCAAAATCATTTTGCATGGCAACGTTTCCAAGTCTGCTCTTTCTTCGCGGGCCAACTGGTTCTCAGAAGACATTGGGATGCTCTGACGATCCTCTTCTGTCGACTCATAACAATAAGCACCCAAAGAGTTTTTTCTGGATGGCAACGTGCTTATTAATGTTAAGAGTTGATGGACCCTGTTGCTCCATAGGAATGGCCGTTTCTCGGAGAACTATAGCGACTTTGCTGTCTCCTAGTCGATGTACTGGTCACGGCTGTTGTTTCACATATCGAGATTGGTTCTAAGACACTGGATGCCTCGGTCTTTTCTGGATCCGCTTTTTATGCCACAAAAAACTTCGAGAATATATGCCATCTCTACCAACTATCGTAGCGATGTTTAAACTTTGTGCTGTTGACCCCAGGTTTTAATTTTGATTCTATCCTCCATGTCACCCAGTAGGCTCAATAGAGTGCCATATATGATGGGGTACAGTTTCAAACACATGATGAGCACAAGCTTTTACAAATCGGGTAATTTTTATCTTTTGGCTCAAATTCTGATGGAGGCCGGAATTATCTAGTCTAGTATAACGTAAACGCTGACGGAGATTCGTTTGATGCCACCTGGGCTCTTTCGCTATTGTTTTTGTCACCAGTGTTAGTTATGTCTTCAATGTGGATTCCATCAGAACTTACAATTATTGTTTCATCAAGTCTTGATTTAATTAACCCTAGCTTGGAAGCTGTGTTTGTCACTGTTGTTGACAATATCTTGTCTCGGTATTCCAATCCATCGCAAGAAACTATTTTACTAGTTACACACGCTTTATTTTTAATCAATTGCTTATGAGAATTTTTCGTGCGAAGCGCGTCCGTTTAATAGAAGTAATTACAAATAATTATTATTTTCCAATTTACTTCAGAGACTCAGCTGTTGCTTACATCATTCCCCCTGACTTCGTTCAATCTTAATTCGTGCACGTGAGCCCAAAACAGTGCTATTGAAGTGTTCTTGGCTTTAAACATGGGTACTGCAATAATAAGCAATACACATAATCTCTTTAAGAGACATGTTTCCCACAAAAAAATTCTCGTTTTATCGCTACTTACTTCCCTTAATTATGGGTTATTAGTAGAAATATTGAGAATCCACTAGAATGCTGCTCTTCACGCGAAGTCTGAAGCCTATATATCAGTTTTTTGCTCAATATGTATTTATTACTTTCACCTCTGTTTTCTTCCCTTCCTATGTTAATTAACATTCCTCAGTTTATTATTTGTATTAATAAATAAATCATGTATTGAATCATACATGTAATATAAAGCAGGTTTGTACATAACAGTTAAAAAAAGACCATTTTCTGTTTCCAAAAACTCAGCCTGTTCTTTACATTCGGTACTTTATAAAGTCAATTTTGGAAAGCAAACTGGATTGTTGGAAAAAATACATACGTTGTGTTATTAAAAAAGCAGAAAGCTATAAACACACACATTCACAAAAAAAATTCACCGGTTTATATTCAAATCATGTACGAAATGCTTTCGTTTATGTAAACGAGGATAAAGAATGCTTTAAATCAAGTTTGGAGCTTGAAGTAAACACCAACCCCATTGTATTTAACCAGTCTTCGAACAACATAATAAATACAATGGGGTTGGTGTTTACTTCAAGCTCACAAACTTGATTTAAAGCATTGTTACCACCACCTGCGCAATCAATTATTGTTAGAGGATAAAGAATGTTGCACACAACAGCTTCTGATATGTGCGAAATTCTTTCTCGTTTACTTTGCTTTAAAGTACACCTCGAAATCCGCATGATTTGGAGTGATTTTCACAATAATATGTTCAGCATTTGCATAAACATTCCCCTCTATGCCGGATGTGTTTTCTCCAAAATACTCGTGTATTCATTTACTTAGTAATCTGGGAGTGATAGAAATAGCACAGTGAGCATTAGTATACGTATTTTAAAGCACCAACTTGAAAAGTTTGTTTGAAGGGTATTAGAACCTTTCATTTATTCATTTATTTTTTTATAATTTTATTTTATTTTTACCACCTTTAAAAATATCTTTATCGTTATTCCTTATGAATTACGCAAATCTAACAGTGTTGTGGCGTTCTCAGTACCAGCAAATACAGCAGAAGCAAACAACTAGTATTTGTCCGAGATTCCTGACAGGCTCGATCCATGCATCCCAACTCAGTATTCACTCACCTTGAACATCAGATCAAATGTTATTTATAAACCTGAAAGATTTTGAATCTGCAAATAATGCACTTAACTAAGTATTTTTCTATCTGCACGTTAAATAACGTACTGTGTATGTATCTTTATGCTTCCTTTGCATGAAAGATTTTCTCTCTTCATCTGTCTCTCCCTCTCACACGTACACATTTGAAACTATACTTTATTTTTAATCTGCGATAGTTGTGTTATATTAAACTGTTATTTGTCAAAACGTGTTTAATTTGCTGTTTGCGATAGGGAAAGTTTAAAAAAATTAAAAGTAAATGTACCAACTTTGATTTCACCAGACATAAACCCCTAATTCTTTTTCACGGGATCAACTTTGGTGAGGTTTAACAAATTAAAATATTGTGTAATTTGACAGTAGTAATCCAAAGTGTTAATACTTCACATCAAGTCTGCATTACGCTTAGCCATTGTTTGTCAACATGTCATTTCGCGTTGTCTAAAGCATTATAATTTTTTTCAATTTAAAAATAATATGATCCTATAGGTGCCGCTTCCTCGACTTCGACTGCCAGAAACACAACTGCTTTGCGTACATCAGCCTTGCAAGAGCTCAATCTTTCAGCCTGTCAGCAGCCTGGTTTTGTAGCTCTAAGAGCGTTGCTTACTCACATTTCATCTCCACCACCAAAATCTCTTGTAAACAGTGCTCGTGTAAATCTTCATAGTAACAATGAACTCGATACATTGTCAGATTCATCAGACGAATTTAGCGACGATGAGCATCTAGGTGCCGATTCGAAACCCACTAGTAGTGGTGCTCATCGGGAAAGAAGACGAAAGTTACGATGTGATTGTCAATCTGTTTACTATCATGTTTTGCCAAACGGTCGTTTAGAACTAGCCCCCTCGTTGACTGACCACGAAGAACCTGCATTCTGCCGCTCGGAAAACAGTGACCAAAGGCGAAGACGTAGATCTTCTGCAGATGAAGGATCCGCTTCATTAACGCCCGCCGCATGTGAGCAATACCATTCTTCTGAAAAACCGGTATCAAAAGACGACAGTAATATTGTGTGTGGATCTGTAGCCAATTACACGTCTAAAATTAAAGGCAGACAATCTCAAGGAAGTGTGACTGTGGAACCTTTTTCAAACAAGTTCAGATCACCTCCATCTCCAGAAATATTCTATTTGATGACAGCTCTGTTCTTGGGTCAACATGTTGCAAAATTGCCCAGTGAATTGACAGTAAGCCGATTAGATTTTTTTCAATAAAATTTTGAATACTTTCTATTTTATAATCGTGGGATTTAACATGTTACTATTTCAATAGAATTCTGAAATTACATCTAATAAAACAAAGCGAGTCTTTAAACTCCTACTGGATTGGTAGCTAGCAGACACTTGAAATTTGTCTGTAGAGTAATTCCCGTTGGAGATAAACGCAAGTAAAATTACCTATAATAAATTCTCTCTACAAGAACCACTAATACATCTATTTATGCTTAAGGTGAACTCTGGTTTATTTATGAAATATATTATAACATAATCTCGTATAGTTCATTTATCTTAAACCGGGTTTAATTCCCTTCAAACTATGCATTTTTCAATGTCTTACTAGTTTATTTTTCTTCTATTGCTTGACATTTAGTGATGGAAGAGGTCATGGCAAATTCTCAAATGATGTTATAGTTGTAATATTCCACTGACCTTACCACCCATATCACATTCATTGACTTTAAAAGATTGTCACCGAAAGAAAAAGTCGAATATGTTGTAAATGAGAAAGTAGATCTTATTATACAGTTTGGATAATTATATTTTATTGAATTTTCTGAATTGGCGAGATAAATCTCCATCTTGCTACTCAACATAAGGTAATGTAGCAGACAGGACCTGCATGGAGTTATGTGAGTGTCATAAATAAGTGTTACGCTGATTATTCACTGAAATCCAGAAAATCCTTTGATCTTAGAGGTAGGTGGCATGTGGCCTCATTGTCTTCAGGTAAAACATAGGAAGTAACTCCCTAATGGAACATTCGAAATTTGACATTATTGATGCAGAACACCTTAAATTGGTTATCGTAAAATGAGGACAATTTGGCGGAGCTTTAGCTACTCAGCTCTTCTTAAAGCAATCTCCTCTCATGACACACGTGCGCATTATTTTTCTACTTTTCCTCATGTCAAAATTGTTAAAATTCATTGATTTGTCTATTTAAAATTAAAAAATTTCCCGGACATTTGTTTTAATATCCATCTTTATACTCATTTTTATATTCAATTTTATACCCGGCCAAGTTATGCTTCCCAAAAATTAGAATTGACAAAGCATTGGTTAAGAGACACTGAGTTGACTTTACATAATTCGGTTTCTTTTTGGTGTCCACAGCTGCAATTGGAAAAACGCATATTCGGCGAACTCTCATTTATTTGAGTAGACAATTACATCATCCTATCGAGGAATACTTTTTCTAGAATGTCGAACTATTATGACTTGTAGAGGCTCTCATCTTGCCACCTTACGGGAGTCCCATAGACGCCAGTTTTATACTTGCATGACCACTAGGATAATCGTTCAAATTAGAGCAACCGGATTCACGATTTACCTTAAATACCCATTTTTCTCAAAATTCTCGCTTAAGCCAGCTGTCCTCACATTTGTAGCTCTTCTCCATCGCGTCAAAGTATGATAGCTCTCCGTCTCGTTGATTTCTGTAGTGTTTCTAGACGGAAGTAAAAGCCTTCAAACAACGAACTGAGATCAACATGCTTGAAGCTAAAATTAAGATTCTGCTCGTTATATCCAATGTCGAAAGCCTCACGTTGGGTCAATTCCGTAATTTATTTAAAAAAAACAATTTGGTACCAAGAAACGGGTTAAATTGTCTCACAGCTCTGCATGAACCTGAAAAGAGCGAATCCGGAACTCCTAAATCAAGAAGTCGGATAGTTATAATTTAAAATGCTGGTAATCATTTTTCTACTAGTGCCGGTTATGCTTATTTGACATAAATAAAGTGAGGTTGGTGCCTCTTTTACTGTACAGAACAGACACGCAAATAAAACTGTTCTATACGCACAAACATACAATAGTCTTAGCAAAGCCATTTAACTTCATTCAAAATTGGTTTTTTTTCCTTAAACTGTCGTCGCTTCTTTAAAACAAAACTTTAAATTCATACGTCTTTAGTGGTTTACTGATCTGAGGCTGCCGGTAATTAAGTTAACTAAACAGGCATGGTTTCCGAGAAATTATTACATACGAATAGCAAATATTCTATTGCTCATAGAAGAGCGAGTAATTGATGCGCTTTACCCATTTGTTTTGATTTTTGCGCAAATGTTTACATTTGGAGTAAAGTGTGTATCGGACTACTAGTGAACAGAAGTTTTTTTTATCGTTTGCCAGTTTTTGGGACTCTGATATTACTTTCGAGTGAGATTCAGCAGTCAGTGACTTATCAGTGAAAATTGTTCTTTTCATTTATATAATTAAACGAATCTAAAATGAAAATACATTTTTCTGTAGACTGGTTTCGTCCTTATTTGGAAATCATCACGTACTGTCCAAAATTTCCATCGGACGGGCTCGAGTCTGTGCACGTCTGCTTCGAATCTAATGCTCTAACCACTGAACCGCGCTGTCGCGCACTACACACAATTTTAAGTTATATACACACCAATGTTACCCGATTAGCCTTTCCCCTAAGTGGAGCCTATATAACATCCCTTTCACCCTATAGGCTCAACTGACCATCCCCAACATGTCATTATAGAACAGATACCACGTTACATGGCGAAGTGGTATTGAAATGAAGAATTTACAAATAATTATTGTTTCGTATTCATTCCGGCGGCGCGATTATTGCTTTAACCATTGTCCTAACTTTGCTTAATCTTAAATCATGCACTTCTGCAAAATAAGTCTCTTGTATTCACGTCAGCTCTAAATATGGCCATTGAAGCGTTCTTGCACTCAATGGTGGCTACTGTAACAATAATATCGTAGAAGAAAAATTTATCCATATTGTTAAAAATTAAGAATTATTTATTTGTTAATGTATTCATCGATTAAAGATTAGTCTATAAAAGGATAATTTATCTTCTCGGCTATTTTCGGTATTCCTTGATTCCATACTCATATTTACTTACCTGATGTATTTTTTGAATCATCACTTTCCTTTTTACTCGTATATTTGCTACGTTTAGATATTTTTGCGTTTCCTACCGATGAATCTGCAGTAGTGTAAACAAAGTCTTTGCTCTACATACTCAAGAATAGTAAAAATACTTAAACTTTGATGCACCTAATTGTGGAGAGTATCACTTGCTTTTTTGTGCAACAACTGCCTTATTACTTTGCAAGCTGTCAGTCAACTCATAGATCAGCTACGATGGAAGTTTAGGAATTGCGCGAAATTTGACAATTAATGGATAATTAATGTCTCAGCTTTCAACATTTTATTCAATAAGCTTTTTGTTTCTAATAGTTGCTGATAATAAATCATCAATACACATTTTGAAAGAGTTCACGTAATTCCAATCCCTGGCATTCCATATGATAGCTTATATTAGAATTATATGAACGCTTGCTAAAACTATTTTCTAATGTATTTTGATAGTAAACTGGTGACTTTCTTAATAGTAAAGTGGTTTATTGTTAGGTCTGCGTTATTTATGTATTCCTGCTTGCCAACACCTAAGAATTTAACCTGTGGTAACTTGTATCAAATTGGCAGATTCTAACATTGCTGTAATACGTATTCGTCTAAAAGATAACTTTGAATTTTTGACTGACAAACTTTGTGTCGAGTTTAAGACATAGAACGCGTACGTAATGATGAATAGCCTCTCAACGCAAAACGCATACGTAAAGGTGATTTCTCTTTAAATTTATGCTGTCTTTTATATATACATCCAATCCTAAATAAACTAGCTCTATAATAGTTACGTCATTTTTTATCTATTTAATTTTGTTTTAACAGTCTAGGGCGCTTACGAAATGATAATAAAAATATTCCACCTTAATTTTGCTATAAAATCATCATATTCTGCCTTTAAATTTGAGCGGTGCAGCTAATTGTTTACAGTTTGCTCGTCCAATTTAAATCTATTCTGGTTTTCGCAAATAGTGATCTTTATGAACACGGTAGAAAATCGGTTGGCTTTCCATACATGTTGCGAAATTTTTCTTCGAATAAGTTGGCGTTTTTTGTGAAATTGAAGATGAGCCTAAGGTTCAAGTATACAATTAGCATGCAGATTGAAGAATGGGTCCTTTAATTAACGGTGAACTCCATTTTAATTTGAATCTAAATTAAATTTTTGACACTGAAATGAGTGCCTCGAAAGTCTTGCTAATTTCCACAGCTGTTATAGTCTATAAATTTTATGGCCTGTAAAAGACCAAAATATACTTATAATTATGCAAGTATGTATTAGGTTTTGCGAACCTAGTAACAAATTAGTTCACTTGTGACCAGAAGGATAAACCAAAGGCAGCATGAACGGAAAGTATAATCTCATGCACATTCGTTTCGTGCTTACTGGCGACTCATCAGTAGGAGCCGGTATTACGCCCTTTAACCACTATATATTCGGTAAAAGAATGTGGAATAATAGGACGGTACAATCTCCTAGACGAATGTGTAAACCTGTAATAGTGAAGCTAACATAATCTGAAGCCAACGACAATACGACTTTAATGCTAACTCACACTATATAATATATATACCGAGTCTGTAAAGGATACTAACACTATGGCTATTGTGTTAGTAACTGATACCTTTTTTGAAATCGATGAGTACCAGATACTAACACTATGGTTTCCGAGTCGGTACATGATACCAACCTGATGGATATAAATTTATGCTAAAGTTCACCCAAATTGAGAATTACAACAATTTCCGAAACACCTGTTACTCCAGTTAAACCATACACTCTGGCCTTCATCGATATCAGTTATCACATTTCGCGGTAAGTATGACATCATTCAATTCAATATATTACAGTTAAATACTGTTTGTTGCGAAGAACTAATATATATGCAAGTATGTATTAGGTTTTGCGAACCTAGTAACAAATTAGTTCTGTTGTGACCAGAAGGTAAAACCAAAGGCAGCATGAACGGAAAGTATAATCTCATGCACATTCGTTTCGTGCTTACTGGCGACTCATCAGTAGGAGCCGGTATTACGCCCTTTAACCACTATATATTCGGTAAAAGAATGTGGAATAATAGGACGGTACAATCTCCTAGACGAATGTGTAAACCTGTAATAGTGAAGCTAACATCAACTAAAGTCAACGACCATGCGACTTCAATGCTAACTCATACCATATAATATATATACCGAGTCTGTAAAGGATACTAACACTATGGCTATTGTGTTAGTAACTGATAACTTTTTTTTGAAATCGATGAGTACCGTATACTAACACAATGGTTTCACAGTCGGTACATGATACGAAACTTATGGATATAAATTTATGCTTAAGTTCACCCAAATTGAGAAATACAACAATATCCGAACACCTGTTACTCCAGTTAAACCATACACTCTGGCCTTCATCGATATCAGTTATCACATTTCGCGGTAAGCATGACATCATTCAATTCAATATATTACAGTTAAATACTGTTTGTTGCGAAGAACTAATATATATGCAAGTATGTATTAGGTTTTGCGAACCTAGTAACAAATTAGTTCAGTTGTGACCAGAAGGATAAACCAAAGGCAGCATGAACGGAAAGTATAATCTCATGCACATTCGTTTCGTGCTTACTGGCGACTCATCAGTAGGAGCCGGTATTACGCCCTTTAACCACTATATATTTGGTAGAAGAATGTGGAATAATAGGACGGTACAATCTCCTAGACGAATGTGTAAACCTGTAATAGTGAAGCTACCATCAGCTAAAGTCAACGACAATGCGACTTCAATGCTAACTCACACTATATAATATATATACCGAGTCTGTAAAGGATACTAACACTATGGCCATCGTGTTAGTAACTGATACCTTTTTTGAAATCGATGAGTACCGGATACTAACACTATGGTTTCGAGTCGGTACATGATACCAACCTGATGGATATAAATTTATGCTAAAGTTCACCCAAATTGACAATTACAACAATTTCCGAACACCCGTTACTCCAGTTAAACCATACACTCTGGCCTTGATCGATACTAAGCATTGCGATTTCGCGGTAAGTACGACATCGGCCCAATTCGTCATACTACAGCAAACACGCTCGGTTGCAATGAACTGGGTAATATATGCTTTCGGGGCAATAGGCCTCGCGAACCAGCAACAAATTGCCCACTTGCACCAGCTTAATAAACCAAAGGCAGCATGAACGGAAAGTATAATCTCATGCACATTTGTTTCGTGCTTACTGGCGTCTCATCAGTAGGAGCTGGTATTACGCCCTTTTAACCACTATATATTTGGTAGAAGAATGTGGAATAATAGGACGGTACAATCTCCTAGGCGAATGTGTAAACCCGTAATAGTGAAGCTAACATAATCTGAAGTCAACGACAATACGACTTCAATGCTAACTCACACTATATAATATATATACCGAGTCTGTAAAGGATACTAACACTATGGCCATTGTGTTAGTAACTGATACCTTTTTTGAAATCGATGAGTACCGGATACTAACACTATGGTTTCCGAGTCGGTACATGATACCAACCTGATGGATATAAATTTATGCTAAAGTTCACCCAAATTGAGAATTACAACAATTTCCGAACACCTGTTACTCCAGTTAAACCATACACTCTGGCCTTCATCGATATCAGTTATCACATTTCGCGGTAAGCATGACATCATTCAATTCAATATATTACAGTTAAATACTGTTTGTTGCGAAGAACTAATATATATGCAAGTATGTATTAGGTTTTGCGAACCTAGTAACAAATTAGTTCAGTTGTGACCAGAAGGATAAACCAAAGGCAGCATGAACGGAAAGTATAATCTCATGCACATTCGTTTCGTGCTTACTGGCGACTCATCAGTAGGAGCCGGTATTACGCCCTTTAACCACTATATATTTGGTAGAAGAATGTGGAATAATAGGACGGTACAATCTCCTAGACGAATGTGTAAACCTGTAATAGTGAAGCTAACATAATCTGAAGTCAACGACAATACGACTTCAATGCTAACTCACACTATATAATATATATACCGAGTCTGTAAAGGATACTAACACTATGGCCATTGTGTTAGTAACTGATACCTTTTTGAAATCGATGAGTACCGGATACTAACACTATGGTTTCCGAGTCGGTACATGATACCAACCTGATGGATATAAATTTATGCTAAAGTTCACCCAAATTGAGAATTACAACAATTTCCGAACACCTGTTACTCCAGTTAAACCATACACTCTGGCCTTCATCGATATCAGTTATCACATTTCGCGGTAAGCATGACATCATTCAATTCAATATATTACAGTTAAATACTGTTTGTTGCGAAGAACTAATATATATGCAAGTATGTATTAGGTTTTGCGAACCTAGTAACAAATTAGTTCAGTTGTGACCAGAAGGATAAACCAAAGGCAGCATGAACGGAAAGTATAATCTCATGCACATTCGTTTCGTGCTTACTGGCGACTCATCAGTAGGAGCCGGTATTACGCCCTTTAACCACTATATATTTGGTAGAAGAATGTGGAATAATAGGACGGTACAATCTCCTAGACGAATGTGTAAACCTGTAATAGTGAAGCTAACATAATCTAAAGTCAACGACAATGCGACTTCAATGCTAACTCACACTATATAATATATATACCGAGTCTGTAAAGGATACTAACACTATGGCCATTGTGTTAGTAACTGATACCTTTTTTGAAATCGATGAGTACCGGATACTAACACTATGGTTTCCGAGTCGGTACATGATACCAACCTGATGGATATAAATTTATGCTAAAGTTCACCCAAATTGAGAATTACAACAATTTCCGAACACCTGTTACTCCAGTTAAACCATACACTCTGGCCTTCATCGATATCAGTTATCACATTTCGCGGTAAGCATGACATCATTCAATTCAATATATTACAGTTAAATACTGTTTGTTGCGAAGAACTAATATATATGCAAGTATGTATTACAGGTTTTGCGAATTCCTCTAGTAGACAAATTAGTTCAGTTGTGACCAGAAGGATTAAACCACAAGGCTAGCATGACCGGAAAGTATAAGTCTCAGTGCAGCATTCGTTGCGTGCTTACTCGGCGACTCATCAGTAGGAGCCGGTATTACGCCCTTTAACCACTATATATTCGGTAGAACGAATGTGGCATAATGAGGAGTCGCCAGTACAGCTCCGAGAACGAATGTGTACACCTGTAGATGTGATACTAATCTGTGTCAGCTGCCTTTGCGTTACCTTCAATGGTCACTCACACTGAGATCTAAATTATTGTTACTAGGTTCGCAAAACCTAATACATACTTGCATATATATTAGTTCTTCGCAACAAACAGTATTTAACTGTAATATATTGAATTGAATGATGTCATGCTTACCGCGAAATGTGATAACTGATATCGATGAAGGCCAGAGTGTATGGTTTAACTGGAGTAACAGGTGTTCGGAAATTGTTGTAATTCTCAATTTGGGTGAACTTTAGCATAAATTTATATCCATCAGGTTGGTATCATGTACCGACTCGGAAACCATAGTGTTAGTATCCGGTACTCATCGATTTCAAAAAAGGTATCAGTTACTAACACAATAGCCATAGTGTTAGTATCCTTTACAGACTCGGTATATATATTATATAGTGTGAGTTAGCATTGAAGTCGTATTGTCGTTGACTTTAGATTATGTTAGCTTCACTATTACAGGTTTACACATTCGTCTAGGAGATTGTACCGTCCTATTATTCCACATTCTTCTACCGAATATATAGTGGTTAAAGGGCGTAATACCGGCTCCTACTGATGAGTCGCCAGTAAGCACGAAACGAATGTGCATGAGATTATACTTTCCGTTCATGCTGCCTTTGGTTTATCCTTCTGGTCACAACTGAACTAATTTGTTACTAGGTTCGCAAAACCTAATACATACTTGCATATATATTAGTTCTTCGCAACAAACAGTATTTAACTGTAATATATTGAATTGAATGATGTCATGCTTACCGCGAAATGTGATAACTGATATCGATGAAGGCCAGAGTGTATGGTTTAACTGGAGTAACAGGTGTTCGGAAATTGTTGTAATTCTCAATTTGGGTGAACTTTAGCATAAATTTATATCCATCAGGTTG